>JACXGI010001035.1:62462-105998 GCA_016801175.1 Esox masquinongy | reverse complement strand
CCGGAAGCCTTCAGGTCAAGTGAATCAATCTAGAGCCCACAGGTGGCTGGTGCATACAGCTGCACTGTACTGTCATATACACACTCAGGACACATTCAGTCATACTGACTTGACTGAAATACAGAGAGACCAAAGGGTGAATAAAATTCTTTCTAGTGTACACACACACACACACACACACACACACACACACACACACCCACCTTGCTAAATCTGCTCTTTGCCACATAGGGAGTTAGTTATTCCTGCCAATGCGCTCTGTGGGCCTTTTTTCCTATGGTTGACGGAGACATAAAGTGAACACAATGACAGGATCTAGTTACTTAAAGGTTAGAGAGATGACTCAGCTAACGCACATACGCACGCATGTACCCAGGCAACTACACACAGCTCAAACACTACTTCCCCAAGGGGAACACTTGAGAAAGGTACTAAAAATACCAGAAAGGTAATTTGTCTGGTTTAAAATTCTTTTTTTAACGGCGCTTGGGGAATAAGGGTTGAAAGCAAGTCTCTCTGGATTCAAAGCAGCATATACTTTGTCTCACCCTGGGAACTACTTCAGTAAGCAGGCCACTGTTGAGAATATGTGAGATGTTTATTTGGAAGGGTTGAGGAAAACGAGGAGATCAAGCCTGTTGTTTTCTATTACCCCATCTCTTATCAGCCGACTTGTTGAGAGGCCTGTCAAGAAAAAATGTACACTTGTTTCTGGGAAAATTGCCTGAGACTAGAGAGAGAGAGAGAAAGAGAGAGGAGAAAGGAAAGCGGGAGCGAACAAGAGAGAGAGAGATGAAAAAATGGGAAGCCTAAGTTTTCATCAGCTCATCTTTTGACAAGGGAGGATTCTACAAGAGAGAGGGGAGAGAGAAGGGAGGGGAAAAAAGAGAAGGAGAGAAAGAGCAACAGAGAAAGGGGTACAGTAGGGAGAGAAAGAGAGAAAGACAGGGAGTGAAAGAGGGAGAAGGAGAGAAAGGCTACAACTCAGGTATGACACAAATAATCAATTTACAATCAACTACAATGACTGTTTTTTTTGTTTAAGTGGATTCCGTGCTTTCTAACAAACACAGAAATCAACACGTGCACACACATCAGATTCCAAGAGACCTTTTATTTGCAAGCCAGACTTCACAACACCTGAATTGGACTGAAACTTGAAACCAGACAACACTTAATCATAAGTGTGTGTGTGTGTGTGTGGGGGGGGGTCACTGTGGAGACACTGTGACCTCATCTAAAGTGGTGGCGGGGCTGCTAGGGGGCCTCCTGCCCTGGGTTTGGGTTAGGGGGCAGCCCACCCAGCCAAATGCATAAACTCTAGACTACACCTAATCACAGTCTTTGGTAAATACTTGAAGGTTGAGACTGAGTCTACATCTCACATTAATTGGCAGATCATTGCACAATAATGGAGCACCCCAGTAGAAAGCCCTACCTCCAGCTGTTTAGAAATTCAAGGTGCAGTAAGAAGGTCTGTTTAGTGGACGTATAGGTATGTCCAGCAGGACAAATTTTGAGAGATAAGCAGGAGCAAGTCTATGTAAAGTGGTTAATAGTAAAACCTTAACATCAGTCCCATCCTAAACAGCCAGCTAGTGTAGAGTGTTTAGTACTTCAGTAATGTGATACTTCTTTTTTGATTCTGGTTAAGATTCTAGCAGGTGTATTTAACATTAATTTAAATTTATTTAGCGTCTTCCTGGTTTGCCACACTCTAATGAACAAGAAGCATTCATTAAGGCTTGTTGCCTGCTTGTCTCTTTCTCCTTTTCTCTTTTAATCTCACCCTTGATGCTACTCCCCAGATTTCTCATACACTCTCCCTATAGACTCCTGTCTGTTTTTCTATATTTTGTATCTTCACCACAAATTATAACTCACCGCAAATTATAACTCACTTATGCATGTGTAAAGAATGCGTGTGTAAAAAATTACTGTTTTCAGATTTTAAAGGAATAGATTTGTGATGTTGTTGTTTTCGGTTTCAAAATGTTAACTGTCCACTGTCTACTTTGAATGTATCGTTTGAATACGTTATATTAGACTTTGAAAGCTTTTTTGATAAGAATGTATAGGTCTACTAAAATGTCAAATGGAAAAATTTTACATGCTGCCCTAAAGTATTGATTTATTGGAGACACTATTCATGGCATAGTTATTAAGTTACATATTACGTCTGTGTAAAAATCAGCAGCACTATTGACTTGTCAGAGAGTTAGGTGGATAAATAGCATTTCGCAAGATAACATGATGAATTGTCTATTTGAAATTAAACTATTAAGTGATAGATTTTAAACAAATACAGTGCATGTCTGTCATTAAACAACCTCAAGCCATGATTGATGGTGAAAAAACATTCCTGAAAATTGATTTTTTGCATTATTAGTCATATTATTATTCATTACTATTAATATTTGTCTCTATTCATCTATTGTTCTGTCTCTTTTCAATGTTTACGCTCTGTCCTTTGGTGTGTTCATTTACGACTTTACATAAAAAGTCCAAAAATACCAAATGCAAATAGGGGCCCCCTACATAAGATGAAAGTGCTTTTTCAGACTGGAGAATCTTTAAGACTTATATTTGAAAGCCTAACACAAAGCTGAGCACATTAAATTCTGCTTATTTCTCTCAAGCAGCTCCTTCGGCTGTTCATTTTCACCTGATTACCATTTGGCCTGTACAGTGTTCCAGTCAATGAACCCTGTTCTTTCTCTCTCACACTCTATCTACACCCCCCCATGCCTCTTTTTCACTCTCTGGCCACACCGTCAGCCCCTCTTCAAAGATAATTATCATAATTACGTGAACGCCATCTTCATAAACTCCCGGTTCCTTAATTTTTCACAGCGACCATTGGCTGTCTAGTCAAGTGGAACATATTATCACTCCAGCCCAATGTTCTCAGCTTTAAATACCATCTGTATCATGGACACGGGGAAACAACAACAATGTACCAAGTTAAGTCGTTTCTGGGGAGAACACTGAAGTGAATTGGACTTCTTTTCTGATGTGTGAATATATTTCATACAGTCACGAGACTCTCAAGGGACACAAACCTCTTGGGTCTAGGTTCAAAACCACTGAAGTTCTCAGAAAGTCATAGAAAACTATTTGAATTGCCTCTTTAGACTTGCCACTATTGAATTGTTTATGTTCTCCTTAAGTATTGGGACCGTTGGTGTTAAAGTTCATAGTGTCCTTAAGAATTGTTTTTGGTTCTATACTTCAAAGGTTTAGAGTATTTGTGTACACATTGGTTTAAACATTTAGAAATGAAAACACTTTTTATACATAAAAAGGAATCAAAGGTATTAGGACAATTGGCTTGACAGATGTTTCTGATTAGTCAGGTGTGTTCCGTCACATAATTTATGCGGGATAAGAGAGCTCTCAAAGTCTTGTCTTAATTCTAAGACTAATTTGCCTCAGGAGTAGGGATGTGCAGGGTTCATCAAATATCAAAATATTCAAAATGAGCAAAGTATTCAAGTAGTTGTGTGAGTATTCATTTTTGCAAAGAAATACCATGTTGAAATAAATAGGCCTGAAAATGTTTTTTCTAAATAAATTAAAATACCAATCTAGAATGTTTACATACAAGGATATACAGTACCATGACATTTTAATAATATATTTTTTTAAACCACGTTTTGATAAGCCTGATGTGCTCCCTCACACAGATACATTTATGGGAAGATATATTTATGGAATTATAAAACACAAACAAAAAGGATTTGGCAACAAAATTTCAGTAAAATTAGGCTGTTGTTGAATCTGAATGTGGTGGAAATGATGTGCAGAAAACAGCCAATAGTATATAGCTGTGTTATCTTGTTAGCTTCTCTAGGTGTCTTCAATCAAGAAAGCACTCTTATGGGTTGATAAATAATGGCTCCAAGTGTTTTAATTGTTTTTCACAAAATTCTAAAAACATGTAGAATTTCCAAGACTCCAAGTCACATCAGAGGTTTGTTACAGTGCCACCATACCACCATCATGTATAATTTTGAAGACTCTAAATCACTTTAGAGATTTGTTACAGTGCTACCATGAGCTTGATTTTCATGACATCGTATGAGAGGATGTGGCCTTTGGGTCTGCACGACCATGTAAATTTGGTCCCTTTTTACAACAATAGATGTCATTAAGAAACACTTTGATTTCAGGTTACAAAAACTGCAGGCCAACATCAACTGCTTTCTCTCGCACCTATAGAACTGTGTTGGGGTAGGTGATTCAATGGACTAGGTGATTCAACGGGCCACAAAAGACTTATTTGCTCAGAACTTATGACATGATTGCACGAGAGCTTGGACAACCAGCATTTAAAGAGGTGTGAGAATAAAAAGAAACAGTGGAGGAGAGAAAAAGAAACATTAACAAAAGAATACTGTACACAGCAGCATTACGTTGATCTTTTGTGCACTACACTACACACATTATCTGTAAATACCCATGCATGCAAATGTGTGGCACATGCATGCACACACACACACACACACACACACACACACACACACACATTACCCCTGACAAGACATGAATCATCTGCACTGTGTTGGGAAAAGACAGAGTAATGTCACATTGATCATATGTCAGGTTGACCCATGTACAGTAGCCTTGTGAATTAGCTCTTCCTATATCAAATAATATACCTTACACGTTAACTACAGCCCATATGACAAGAGGGGAAATTATCTAGTAGTCTATAGAACACACCATGGAGAAGAAAATACATTATATCTGGTGAGCTAATTATATAATGTGTATGTAAATTAGTCATATATTAAAAATATCTTCAGAGGCCAGTTTTTGTTGCCCACCAGTATTAATCTTACCACATAGGGGGAAAATGCATAGACATTTAATGAGTAGAACAGGAGCCCCAATTCCAGAAAATTATTCTTCTATTTTATTGATTATATTTTATATATATTTAATCCTACCTGACACATTTACATTTTAAGAGAGAGCAAAACCTAGAACGCTACAGAGTTACTGAGTGTTTAAGAAAGAGAGAGGCAAACTGAGCGGGAACCTCTTTCATGTGCCTGACTTGTAAAATGATGACAATTTTAAAGGTCAGAGCAAAGTAATTCAGCTCACTGTGTTCCGAAGGCTGCTCAGACTGTCCTCACCTAACTGCAATGCCAAGTAGAAATGTTCTTCTGCAAAAAAACAGAATATGTTCTAACCAGGGAATATTCCAAGAAACTTGATAGCAACTAATTATAATAATCGCAACGGCAGGTTTCTTACCTTGACCCTCATTTGATACAGCCATAGTTCCCTTTACAAACTGGCTTGATCTACTACTGAGAGAAATATCTCAAAAAGGTATCTTTGAACATACTTGTTGCAGGTCTATAAAAAACTCCAAAAGGGAACTAAATTAGCATATCCTGTTCAGACAGAAAACCAGAGCGGTCATTGGTCAGCGACATATCAGCTGATGCAGGTCGCGGTCCACTCCTATCACAATATCAGATTTCTTACTGACTATTTAATCATCAGATTACTCATTCAGTCTGAAGTCAGAAAAGTACTCAGTCAGTGTCGTACACACAATCAAGTAATGGCAGTGAATTACCCCAGAGGAGCAGAACCTAATGCCAACACTTGTAAAGTATTGTTGTGCATGTCTCCAATAAATGGTTGAACTAATATGAGGTGTATACAATCTGAACAAAAGAGAAACCTGCACACTGCTCTTGCTAGTCTCTGTTTATTAGTAAAGTGACTAGGTGAGGTTTTTAGTTTCCACTAAGTATGAGCAAAGGGTCATTAAGCAACATTTCAGTATGAATTAACTGTATTTGAAATTATAAAAGTGAGATGCGTCAACAAGTTTGTAATAAGAAAATAAAAATAGAGAAATGTAAAGATATTTAAATAAAGTATACCTAAAATCTATTAATACTAGGAAAACATTTTGACTAAAACCTAATCCAAAATTGTATTACCACACAAATTTTAAAGTTATGAATATTTCGTAAGTTTAAAAGTAGGAATTGAAAGATTTAAAATGATAAAATATGTGCCCAAATTCAGTTAAAAAAAGAGTGGTGTCAGGATACTGATGAAATTGCCAGCAGTAGGATATGAGTTCAATTTTCTGAAAGACATGGCTTGTATTTCAAATAAGATTCTTTCTATATTTGGCCAATTTTTATTCTATTACTATTTTCCTCAACTGCTCAAGTTGGAGGTTAACACACGTCTGTTGTTGGAATTATGCTGTCCTAAACAAAATATGTTTGAAGATAAGACAACACCTTTTCCAGGAAACGTGGTTAAAAATAATGTAGATAATACTAAAATAGCGTAATACAAATGCTGTTTTAAACATTATATTTTAAATAATACCTTGTTTTTTTTAGTGATACCCAAGACCTTTATAAACACAATCAAATATTTTTTGTACAATAGCATATATCAAATCCATATTTATGAGACTCTTAGAGCTGGTTTTGCAGACAACAATGAATCCTAGTTATGGACAAATCAAACTCAATGGAGATTTCCTTTCTTCATCTGGCCGAATCCAGCCATTTGAAGATTTGAGTTCATATGAATCCTTACAGGCATTTCACAATGCAGCCGGGCATTTCTGGTGCTAAGCAGGGCTTTATTACTGAGAGAAAATATTTTTTTTTTCTTAAGAAGCAGCAGTTGGCGAATAAGAGGAACTGACCTGAACATTTTAGCTCGAGAGAGCTCAATGTCTTATTTCCGAAAGTGAGGCAGGCTCATTTAGATTTTCAGAGAAGTGAATGTTTAAAGAGTTTCCTTTAGTGTAAAATGTTATATCATTTATTGAAAGTCTTTCCGTTACCAAACAGGATTAACTTCAAATGAATGGATAAAACTGACACAAAATCTAAATCTCTAATCCTGACCCCTAACCCTAGACATATCCCTAACATTAACCCAAACCCTAATTCAAACGCAAATTGTACATTTCACCCTACAACTAACACTTAAGTTAAAAATAGCATTTTCCTAATGAGGGGAAAATATGCCCACAATGTTGGATTTTCCATGTTCTACTATTATTGCTCTAACATTTGGTACCCACAAGGATAAATACACAAAAAACAAACTGTCTGTGAGGTTCTGTTTTTTTTCAGTTTTGGTTTTGCGTTTGTTCTTGAATGTAGCCTGTTCTGTTCTGTTTTCTTTGTTTTTGAACATAGCATATTCTTTTGTCATTATTGTTTACACCTGTGTCTCACTAGCTCCCTCTATATTAGTTCTGTGTTTCTCTTCTCCATTGTGAGGTATTGTTGTTTGTTTTCAACCCTACCAAGCCTGTAAATACTTGCTGAATAGATTTACCAGTGTTTTTGACCCTTTTGCCCGCCTTGACAATTCTCTGCCTACTTCCCTGTATACTTTTGCCTGCCTGATCTTGTATTTTGTTCAAGCCTTTGCCTGTTTTTTTCTCATTAAATCCACATTTGCTATGCAACTGGGACCTGACGATTGTGTGGAGTCAATCATTACACTCTCTCTCTCTCTCATGCTGTCTTTTTGTAACCATATGCACCACTTCAAATTTATTTTGGGGGGTATATGACTGTGTGGACAGTCACAGCATATTTAGTAATAGCCTTGCGTGTATGGATACACTGACCTGGGAGCTATATTGATCCAACAAGAGGTTTTGCACAGTATAATCCTGTAGGCCTTTAGGTCCCAGAAGGGCTGGTCAGTGCTATGATATGTCTGGGTGTCTGGCCCGAGTATTTAGCAGAACGGAAAACCCCACATTAATAATGGATGAAGTACAATATGGGACAAGAATGTTTAGGCTGAATATATGCAGATAGTATATATTCATCTAGATTTATATTTTAACCAATAAAATATAATAAAATAACCAGATTAAAACATCACCATGCGGTGAGGATAGTTGCCAGATGAGGGGTTTCCTACAAAACTAGCATATTTTTAATGACAATGCATGGGCAAGAATGGGCTTGGGCGGGTCGATTTTCAGATAGGGTTGTGTTGGGTGTTTTTTTTGTGAGGTTGAGTACATCTTTAGTTATAATTCGTGTCAATGACTTGAAATTACTTACCTTACGTTTGTGCAAGCTAACAAGTAGTTACGTTAGCAAGCTAGCATCTATGTTAGCTAGCTAGTAGCTACGTTAGCTAGCTAGTAACTATGTTAGCTTGTGAGCTAACTTAGCTAGCTATTTTACAGCAGGTATTTTCTAAATTGTGTTCATTATCACCTCAAAATCTATCTTATTTAATTTCATTATATTAAGTATAGCCAACAGAATCAATTCACTTTAATTCAGTTGGTAAATTATTTTTTAAGCTAGGTAGGCAGTTGTTAAAATCTCCTCTCAGGTGTCATCATTCATTTGCACGTGACTGGGAGCAAAGTGCTGACACCAGAAAGAACTGACTTCTGATTAACTGTTTGTCACTAGTGGCAATAAATATTGATGCCATAGGTGCCACATATAAAGTAGATATCTTGAGAGAATTGTTTGCCAGAGCAAAAACCTCTGGAGAACTAGTGGTAATTAATATTATTGAAGTTTGCTACAATTTCACCACTAGTGTCAAACATTTTGAAACTTCTGGCAACATTTTATGACACACTATTGAATTTGCCAAAAGTTTGTCACAACAAATTAATTTGTTTAAGTACTGATTTGACAAAGGAGAGAAAGACAGAGAGGGAAACAAAGACAGAGCGAAACATAAGGAGAGAAAGACAGAGAAACAAAGAAAAAGAGAGGGAGACATAGAAAGAAAACAACGGGGAGAGAATGACAAAATTAAAGAAATAGGGAAGGGGAGATACAAATAAAGGTGAGAATGAAAGAGAAACAGACAGACAGGTCCATTAGGATTTGTATTGCCCTTCACCGGCATATCCTCTGGGTGCAGAATCAGAGAGTGGTTGGCCACCAAAGTGCTATTGATCAGATTTTCTCCACCACTGGAGAGCGTATAAGTCATGGCTTCCCTGAGGGACCTATGTATGGTGTCTATGCGTGTCTTTGTGTGTGTACGCGTGTCTGAAAAGCTGCGAAGTGCAGTGACCACACACACACACCTCAACAAAGGCAGCCTGACAAGCCAACGACCTGCTGTGTCAACCCACTGAGCCTCTTCATAGCAGAGTGATTAGTCAGCGTGTTACTTCACTCCTGTTCAAGTCAATATGGAAATACTGCTGGTGTCATTGAGGACACTTGGGGAGTTTTCACTGTCAATCAGATCTTGGGAGTCGTCACACTTTATTTGTCACAAGGAGATTTACAAAACATGAACAAGGTTTTTGAAAATAGGTGACTATTACCGGAACCCTACCATTAATACCAATACCGCTATGCAAGTCAGTGTTAAAGAAATATATTCTGCTGTGAGTTTTGGATGTTCAGTGCCTTACAGCTTGATATGATTTGACAGTTCATCTGTCAATCAGATCTGAAGTGGAGAAGTAGAGAGTGGGAGAAGTACGGAAGGATCAATATGGACCCATTTTCCTCTCTTTTCCTCTGTCAGCCACTCTTTGTGGAAGCTTTGTCCAGGCCTATTGATTGGGTATTGGGTGTCATGCATCCCTTATTTAAATTTCACTGCTATCATTAATTTTCTACAATAACAAGCTGAAGGGGAGCGAAGGGGGTGGGGGAGGAGTTGAACTAGAAAAATGTGTCCCCATGAGGAAAAAGGCTTTTTTGCCTGAAGGGTAAGGTCAAAGTTACAACTGGGGTTAGAAGTTAGGACTACTATTGGTTGTGTGGAGCTAAGGTTAGGGGATAAAATATGATTTAATTGTGAGTACAATTTATCGTCCCCAAGAGGATAGTAAAACTACATTTTTATATTTGGGAGTTTTCAAAGATTTTTTGTAAAAACCAAATGAATTTTGTCTTTTATCTATAGATTACCCTTAGGTGTAAAAATAACATTAATGTGTGTCACTCTGAGTCAACATTCTGCCAAGATCCAGTGCAAAAAATACTGATACATTTCAGATTAAAAAAAGAAAGAAGAAAATCTATATGCATATCCAACACTAATTTCTCAGCAACTGCAGCTATTAACATTTTTGTTGTTTCATGCGTTTCGATCCTTAATTAATATTGTTGGTTCACATAAATGTGAAATGTGTCCATGTCACCAGCTAACAGCGTTGTTGTATATCCTATTAAGCAATGTGAAAGGTGAATGCATTTAGCTTGTCAGTGGATCTCACAACATTTTATGTAAGGCACTTGGGCTGTTGTTGATGCTAGTCCCACTCGAGACAGCAGAAATGCCCTGACCTAACCAAATGTGCCAGCACCAACTTGTCACACACTTGGCCCACTCGCTCCACTTGTTGTTTTAATGCTGTGGCAGCTATTTCCCCTAGGTACAGTAGCCTCTCCATATAGTAACTCATGGATGAAGGAGAGGATAAAATGATTTGAGGAGGCCCCTGTAGACTATCAAGACACGCCCCAGCTATATATCCCCTCCTTCCCCAGCCAGCCTCTCTGTGGCTTCCAGCTCAGGGAAAAGCTAATTGCATTAAACACAGATAACGAGCTGCTTTGATGATCGATTAGAGAGGAAGTGGAAGATATGGAGCAGCGGTGTGTAAAGTGAGTCCTGACACTCAGTCACATGACAGAGAGCTACTGCTCTTGCTCTGGGAGTGAACTTACAAAGAAAACATTAATTTTATCCTGTCTGGTTCATATTGTGGACTATACTTTGAGAGTACAATGATGAGATTCTATGTGCTCTGTGGACATGCTGTGATTGTGCGTGTGCCACAAACAACTGATAGAGGCATATTTATTTATTTAAATTTTCCATCTGGAGGGAAAGATTGCAGCTATTGATCAGCATGTACTGCAGAACCGTACAGAGGCTAGGTCACCAAAGCATTCATCTGGATAACACGAAACTGAGAATGATACTGTGGTGGAGAAGATGGCAGAGGAAAATATTGACGCAAATAAAGGCATTAACATCGCAAGTTCAAGAGGTATACATTCTAGTCTTTTTGTTAGATTGTTCAGGTGTCCTGTCCCACATCAAAACCGTCATTAATAACTCCCTAGACCCACAGCAGTTTCCCTGCAAAAGCCAACAGATCTGTGTGCTATGCTATCAACACTACATTCTCCAACATAGTAAGGATATTGTTTGTTGACTATAGCTTTGTATTTAACAAATTCATCATAAAACTAATTCAAGAAAATCTCTACCAGCTGAACAGATAACTGATTTCCTGACAAACAGGATGCAGCATGTAAAGATGGGCATCCACTCCCTCAGTATCCCTCAGAACAGCAGCACTGTAAGGATGCATGCTCTTTCCCTCAGTATGTTCCCATCACTGAGAGCCATTACTAGATGTATCATAAAGAGTGAGACTGACTGGTGGCCTGGTGCAGTCAAAATAACCTAGAACTCAGTGCAGACAAAATAGTGGACTTGGTGGTTGACATTACAAATGTGAGATTCAACACTACTGTTGTTTGCTCCTTGGGGTTTAAGGCTGGGTGTTTTGTAAAAGCACTTTGTGATCACTGCTGATGTAAAAAGGGCTTTATAAATAAATTTGATTGATTGATTGAGGCCCCACCTATAAGCTTTTAGTTCAGCTGAATAATAAAAATTCCTCAGGATCATGAACTCCCACAATCTCTGGTTGAATGATACTCTCACAATGATGGCCAAGAATGCATGTACCACTTGCAAAAAAAAATGCATGTAGCACTTGCAACAGCTGACAAAACAAAATGATGATTTACGCATCAAAAATATTTTTTCCTCATCCCCACCAAATTCTGGATTGGGTCTGCGTCTGCCCATCACAGGGGTAAACTGAAACGTATTGCATAATCTATAGAAAGGGCAGTCAGCAGTTATCCGTCTTCCATCAAGGTCCTACATGACCCGAGGGCTAGAAAGCATGTAAGAAGGCCCCCCCAGCATCACCCACTGTTCCTAAAATTCTTCTCGCTGGCAGGCAGGAGGCAGATCGTCATTGCAGGTCAAACATCACCAAAACACCCTGCCTTCGGAACACTTTCTTTTCCTAAGCTGTGGCCCTCAGCAACCTGCCATGTGTCACACAGGCACCAATAACACAAAGTTGACACATTTGAGCAGTTACAAAATAGCTGCACTAAGGGCACTCAAAACTCTGTTCATCTCCCAGTATCTACATTTTTCAGGTAATTTGACTAAGGGCACAATTTAATTTACAGCAACAACCTTGGGAGAAATTTTAACTGCCTTGCTGTTCTCAGGGACAGAACAGCAGATTTTTCACATTGTCGGCATAGGGAGATGTAACCTGTTACTGGTCAGACGTTCTTAAATAAGCACACACTAAAGTTGTGGTGCAACAAATTGCCATCAGAAGTCACATAATATGTTGAATAATACAAAAATTTACCTTGACTCCTTATCCAGCCCTTATGAGTGCCCTCAATGGTCATGTGTTGCTGACAAAACTCTACTAATTTAACAAACGTATCAAATCAAACCAAACATTTCTACCACAAACACACAAAGATTTATGGATAAAAAGAATGCGTTGACATCACCCCTGAATATATAACCAACCAGCACATTTTAGTTTTTGTATATCTGATCATAGGAAGTAATACCTTCAGGTGTTGTGAATGTGGTTCAAGTTAAAAAGAGAAAAATCCAAGTGAACTGAATCATTTTTTTAGTATTATGTGCAACGTTTGTGTTGATTGTATTCTGTGCCTATATTATAGTATGTTTTCTACTGCTAGCAGCCCCGTTACACCAAGCAACATTTGGAGTATGTGGAAATTACTTCATGATGAAAAGTGATTAGGATTTATACGTCCTTTTGCAAAGTGTCTGGAGTCGTATAGTACAACAACTACAGTATGTTTATCATTTTAGCCACACATTCATATGCACGTATACACATATACACATACACATTACAAGGGCATCTAATCTCTCTCTCTGTTTCCAAGGATACATGAAAATACATTTCTGTGATTATCCAGATTAGACTGTTTAGCAGGTTTTAGCACTGTCATCCTCAATTCACCTCATTGAGCAATGAGAGAAACAGGGAAGAATTCACTAGGTGTCCATGCTACAGAGGACAAATATAACTTTACAGTAAGAATTGCATTAACTATTTAATTATAATACAAGTGAAAACATTGTCTTTCCTGGTAATTAAACATATCATATGAATCCTTTCTGGATAGCAAGCATTTAAAAAAAATATACATTTTTGAGAGAAAGCGACAATCCTGATTTTGCATGCGCAGAGATTATGAAGGAAACATGAGCTCCAAGTTTGAGAGCATCCCCACAAATGTGGATAGGAACCGTAAATAATGTTTAAAAATGGTAAACAGTATAAGTAATTTATATTTATTAATTCTAGGGATGCACCAATAAGTACGTTCATACTTATAATTCTTTAAAAAGTCCAATACCGATTGCCAATATTCATTTTCCACAATCAGCCAATACTGACGTTTTGTTATTTCTGTACCTCTGTATCCTGGCATAGATTAAATAAAACTGTTGCTTCTGATAATGCTTCTTATTTCAACAAATGTAAATTAAATCATACAAAAGTTATTTCTATATACTTTAATAACAAGACTCTCCAAAATAAGTCTGATACTGAATGGAAAATGTATAAATTATATGGTAAATTCACATTCCCTTTCTGTACATTGTAGGCCTACAATGCCTGGATAAAAATTTATTAAATAAAGTAGTAAGGTATTTAACTCTCAAAACTGCTTTAACAAATGCCATTGTTGGTTTTGGGATTGAACGTAATTTACGATCTACAGAAAAACTGTTAATCTAAACAAATCACTCCATAGTAAGGATTTTTTTAATGCTCCGACAAAGTGTGCACCCTTAAAAGGACTTAATTCTTCTAGGCTGTGCATCAAGTTAACGTTTTGGTTCACCGGCAAATGTGTCAAATCAGCAACTCATTTTGGCAGCCAACTCCCATCCCTTTACACCATAAAAATAGGCGAAATGTATTCTGTGTAATGATTCGAAAAAAGAATACAAGTATGTCTAGTAATTAGTAATGTGGAATATTGCTGTTCAATTTACAAAAAAAAAAGAATCGTGACTTCACCTTGAGTCTACTCTAAACCAAAATATCACTGCGCCAGAAAGGAGGTTACCATGGTAACGGATACAACAGCACGTGTGTTTTCCTGCCGCAAATCGCTATCTGACTAGAATCAAACTGTCCTGTAGTGTAGTGTAGAACGAATCGTTCAAGATGTACTCCGGTACCTCACACGTTGTTGGTTTGCGCTCTCTCTCCATATTCCCTTCTGAACACCATGCACACTGAAATTCATTCACGAGGTTGGTCTGCATAGAGTGTGCAGGATTCATTAGCTGGCTCTGAGTAGGACAGTGTGCTCTGTGTATTTCACACGTATTTAAGAACAGTGCTGTAACTCAGCAGACTATCTATATACCAAGAAAATGCAATTCATGTGTAACAAAAAGTTACTGTCAGGAATTTCTGTTTTGCTTTGGCGACTATGGTTTTGCCACCGTAAAATGAACTCACTATCGGAACTCACTATTGGAAAACACTATCGGTCGGAAATTTCAGGCAAATTTAAAGCAATCAACCGATACCGATTATTACATTTTTGCCTATAGCCTAATTGTCTAATTCCGATTTCTGGCTGATTTCCGGTGCCTCCCTAATTCATTCCCCATCTTTGATTCAAGGTTGAGGTGGGTTTTCGTTCGTATTTGTATTATTTTGCCACAAATATGAGTACAGGAATCAACAGCCATAATTGGTTATGAGTTAATAGATTATCAGCTATTAAAAGCAATATTTTCACTGAACTATAATGTTAAAATTAAAGGTAGGATTGGTTTCAGGATTTGTTTTTGGGTTGAAGCTTAAAATCACACACAAAGTCTTGTACTTCGCTCCTTCATAGTAAAATCTGATATTAATGCCCTAGAAGTGCTTGTAGGAAGATAATTTTGTTTTGCTACTTGCTCAAAGAGGTCATGTTGGTAATGCTTACATAATTTCACGCTATCAAATGAACAGTAATAAAACTAAGTTGCACTGCACTGCCTTTCTTCTGGCTAGTAATCACTAAAATTTCAGCAGTATAGCACCCTGCGGTTTATGTTTCTTCTGGTTTGCCTTTGAAGCTAAGCAGTCTTAGTCCTGGTCAGTCTCTGGATTGGAGACCAGATGCTGACATAAGTGGTGTTGTAGGGCCAAGAAGGGCCACTTTTTCTTCTGGTCTAAAGATCAAATCCAAATGCCCGAGAGCAGTGAATGGGTCATTGGCCTACAAAGGGTATTCTCTTTTAGACCTCTATGTTCACTAAAGATCCCATGGCGGTTATCGTAGGAGTAAAACGGTTAATCCCAGTATCCTGTGAATATTCCAAATCTAGCTCTGACATCATCATGGCCACGTAATCATTCCCAGCTGCCAACTGGCTCATTCAACCTCTCTCCCCCCTTGAAACAAAATGGTAAATTCCTGTAGGTAATAAGTCTATACGATCCATAAAGTTTGCAAGTCGCGTTGGAAAGGAGTGTATGCTAAATGACTACAAAGTAAACGTACATTTCTGTTGGTGTTTGTGGGATATTAATATCTCTATGTAATGGTTTCTTTCACCATCAAAAGGCATTTGGAAACGTAAGAAAACTGACACGAAGGCATCTGACCCCAAAGCCACAGTAGAATCAGAAGATACGTTTCTGAGTTAACAGCTTACTTTATAGGTGGCTCACAGGACAACAGCTTCAAGCACAGCCTAACACTGATTGAAGTAAGCAAGTCTCAGTTTCAACTGTGAAGAGAAGTCTTGCAGGCTGCAGGTTTGACAAGTCGAGTGGCAGTAAGAAAGCCATTGCTAAGATGGCAAAATAAGAAAAAGAGGCTTTGTCTGGGCCATGAACCGCGACCAGTGGACTACTGAAGACTGGAAGAAGGTCTGATGGGTCAAATAATGAAAATTTGAAATCTTCGGTTCATCACGCAGGGTTGTTGTAAGCCGTCAAGTAGGCGAAAGGATGGTTCCTTAGCGTATGATAGCAAGTGTCAAACATGGAGGAGGAAGCATGATGGTCTGGTGCTCTTTACCTGGATCCAGTGTTGGCGACTTGCACAGAGTTTGTGGCATCCTGAACCAAAATGGCTACCACAGCATTTTGCAGCAACATGCAATGGGGTATGCTTAGTTGGTCAGGGGTTCATCCTACAGCAAGATAATTATACAAAACATACCTCCAGGCTATGTCAGAACTACCCTAGAAGAAAAGAACAAGACTGTAGGCTTCAAATCATGGAATAGCCAGCACAGCCTCCAGACTTAAATCCCATCAAGCTGGTTTAGGATAGAACTGGGCAGAACGGTGAAAGGAAAGCAACTTACAAGTATAACACATTAGTGGGAACTTCTGCAAGTGTTGGGAAGAACTTTCCGAATAATATTTGATTTTCACTGTAGAAAGAATACCACAAGTGTGTTATGTCTGCAAAAGGTAGCTACTTTGATGAATCAAAATGTAGATACAATTTTGTAAAAAAAAGATTCCATTATTTTTTTTGTCTCCAATTGTTTATTTTTCCTATGCTATAATTTCAGAGTACACAGTGACAATATAATATGTGAATGACAATAAAACTGGAAAAATTGTGGTGGGTACATATGTAACAAACAACTACCATACAGATTTTTCCGATGCACACCCTCTCCCACACAAACTCACACACACGCACACACATAATACATGACCTGACGAAAAACATACTGTCAGCTGTGAAATTGCTTTAACCAACATCCGCCACAGCGCATGCTGAAGACAGGAAAGTCAGTGAGGCACATTGACAGGCTGCAGTATCTCGCCTCGCCCCACACACATGCACACACAAGTGGGGAAAGTAGAATGAAAAACCCTCTCTTTACCTAATTGTCTCTTGCCTAAAATCAGCAATAGGTCGATTCTGTTTTAAAATTAAATCTCTCGACAAGCTGCTTACGACAACGCAGCAGAGTATTAAATGAGGCGTTAAGGCCTCTGATCTCCTGTCACCTCAATTGGACTTTTATAACGCAGGTATTTCAGTGGTTTTAATTATATTTATATTAGACTAATATAATCGGGATAAGAGGAGGAGTAAGAGAAAATAATGACAGAATTGATGTAAACCTATGGAGGGGAAAAACCCTATCTGAGCAAAACAGTCAGTCTCCAGGACTGCAACAAGGTCCAACCACAGCATCTCGATTGTATTAACGTCAGGACTTCGACATGGCCAATCCAGAACACAAATCTTTCTCCTGAGCCTTCTTTGGTAGATTTACCTGAATGCTTTGTGTCATTGTCTTGTTGGAAGATCCATTTTTGGCCCAGCTTTATCTCCTTGACTAATTATCTGATGTTCTGCTCAAGAATTTCCTGGTATATCTCAGAAATCATGGTTCCCTTGATGATGTGCAGTCGACAAGGTCCAGTGAAGGAAAAGCAACCCCAGATCTTGGCATTCCCAGCACCATGTTTGATTGTTAGGATAAGGTTCTTTTGGTAGTAGACAGTGTTAGGTTTTTACCAAACATAGTGGATATAATTGTGACAAAGATTGTACATTTTTTTAATCTGTCCAAAGAATTGACTAATGGAAACCTGGTTTGTCTAGGTGGCCTCTGGCAAAGTTAAGATGGGCACTTTTTTGACAGCAGTGGCATCTTCCTAGCAACTCTTTTTGAGATGGCTGTATAGCTTTGCCCAGACTGATGTGCTCTCAAAGTCACAGTCATTTATTTATCAAATGCACCGAATAACATAACGTCATTCTGAACAATGAAATTCTTGTGACATGGCACACGACATCTACACAGTAAGCATTAAGAAATATACAAAGCAAAAATGTAGCAAAAATATACATTACAATGTAAACTAGTAGCAATTCCAAAGAGTGTAGAATGGGGTATATGGAAAATATGGATAGAAATATTAAATATTATAAATGTGTAATATTCCTATGAATGGTACATTAAAATATGCTAATGTACATTGAATGTACATCATTGTTGGAGATGAGGCCCGGATGGTGGTGTCGTACGCAAACTTGAGGGTGACATTGGAGCTGTGTGTGGCCACGCAGTCATGCGTGAACAAGGAGTACAGGAGGGGACTGTGTACGCAGCCCTGGGGGGGTTCCGATGCTCAGGGTCAATGCAGAGGAGGTGAAGTTGCCCATTCTCACCACCTGGGCTCTGCTCGTCAGGAAGTTCAGGATCCAATTTCAAAGGGAGTTGTTAAGTTCCAGGGTCCTTAGCTTAGGAACAAGCTTAGCGGGCACAATAGTGTTGAATGCTGAGCTGTAAGTCCACGAACAGCATCCTCTCTTCCTTTCTCTGAGAGACCCTCTTTCTGATGTCCTATGAGATCTCCTTTCCTCAGCATGGTGTGTTTTGCACTCTCCTGTATGGGTAACAACAAATGGAACCATACTTACCTACTTGATTTAACCTATGCAACTTTGGATTCACTTATTTTTGCACCATAACTGATTCCTATTTAATTTTGTTATTATGCTACATAGATGATTTCCTCTTAACCAACATATGGAATTGGTAGCTATGAGGTTGTTAGGTCAGAAAAAAAAGAATGGTTCAGATCAAATAAAGATTTCATGGTGAATGCTAAAACAATCTAGGCTATAATTGCTATAAAGGGGTTCTATAAAGAATCTATAAAGGGGTTCACATACTTTCATATGCCGCCTAAGCCTATGCTCTGACGGGTTAGTCATAGTTTTCCAATGGGACTTGAAAGTATTCCCAATGGTTTAAAAAAACAACTACATTTATTATGCTGTGGGACAAACAAAATAAGCATGCATAATTTTTATATACACTTATTTATATATTATATTCAGGCAGTTGCACTGATGAGCCAAAATATTGTGACCACTCAGATGAAGCAAATACCGTTGATCTCCTAACAAGGGCACATATAAGGTCTGGGTAGATGGTAAGTGAACAAGCAGTTCTCGTAGCCAACGTGTTGGACGCAGGAGAAATGAGCAGGAATAAAGGCTCTGAAACCGCAAGGCTTGTGGATGCATTCATGTGGATGTCAATTTGACATGTGCCATCTACCTGAACATCTTTGCAGACCAGGTACACCCCTTCATGGCAATGGTATTCCCTGAATGGCAGTGGCTGCTTTCACAAGGATACAATGCTCTGCCACACTAGTGTGCGCATTGTTCGGGAATTGCTTGAGGAACATGATGAAGAGTTCAAAGTGTTGCCCTGGCCTCCAAATTCCCCAGATCTCAATTCGACTGACCATCTGTGGGTTGTCCTGGACCGACAAGTCCGATCTACAGTGGCTCCACCTCGCAGCTTACAGGACTTGAAGGATCTGCTGCTAATGTCTTGGTGCCAGATACCACAGGAGACCTTCCGGGGTCTTGTAGAGTCCATGCCTCGTGGGTCGGCGCTGTTTTGGCATGCGGAGGACCAACAACATATTACGCAGGTGGTCATAATGTTTTGGCTCATCAGTGTACAGTGCCCTTTACTTATTTTTGCACCCTTGGGAAATATGAGCAAAATGGGCTGTGAAACAAGTCTTGGCGGTTTATCATCTTTGTCTTTCATTCAAATTGTTCACAGAAATCAAACCCCAAATTGAAGTAAAATGATTGAAAAAAAACGTAAAATATATTTTTTTCCAAAATGTGTGCAACAATTATTGAAGTAGTGCCAATAATTCTGGCAGGCATATATTTGAGAAAAATTATAATATTATAAGCATTCATATTTAAGATTTTTGTTAATATTTTGAATGAAATATCAAGAGGATAAACAACAAAGAATTCACAGACCGTTTTGCTTATATTTAACAAGCGTGCCGTTTTTAGTGTAGGGCACTGTATGTATTGCACTCCCATAGAATGTAATATTTTCTTTTAGCCCCTGAATCGGATATTCTGTCCTAGAAAGGTCCCCTTGCTTAATATAATGTTCAACCTTTCAAAAGCAACATTCAAATGCTGTAGATGGCATTTTAATTAATTTAATAATTTGCCCTAAGCAAGTCTTATTTAGATGTCAACTAATTTGTTGCAAAAACATAACACAGACAGTAGTGAATTTCCAAACACATTTTCGGGAGCACAGTAAATATAACCAAAATGTCCCACGTGCCAGAGGACAGGCAGTTTAAAAATTGTTCTTCAAAGTTATGCTATCTATGCATCATTACGAAGGAAACAAAGTGTACATACTGCAAAATGTGCGGGGGAAATGCTGGGATGTCACCGCCTATGCTTATATGATGGTAAGTTAAAAGGGTCATATGTAAGATGATGTATTAATCACAGAAATACAAACAGAATTGTTGTGAATGCCTCAGATATTTCCTATTGAAACTTTCTTTCCAGTCAGTATATCAGTTTTCATAGAATTGTAGTCTCCTCATACTCACTTTAGAATAGAATAGAAATAATTAAACCCAAGTCATTGTATTTTTTGTTAAATGTTAACATTTATTTAGTGTGAACAGATAGGGGTGTAACCACACATAAACATTAAATGGGTCAGGTGGGTAACAAACAAGACTCGTAACCAAGCAATAGTTTTTATTTTATTCAATATAATTCAATAGGGTCTTTAACAAACGTTCTGACACATTCCTTGAGAATATTCTACAACTTGGCTAAATATCTGTTGTTTGGAAGAAACATTTGCCTGTCACCTTAAACAGAACATCATTGGAAATGCTTTAAAAGACACATTTCAGCATTGTCTGTCCCCAATCTGCTATGAGTTGCTGCAATGAAGCAGGGCCTTTATCATAAAGTGAATATCACAAAATCCTTTAGAAGAATGTAAATATGTATGCAGTATATTAAACCAATTTGCCACATTGAGATGTTTTGAATCCAACTTGCAAGAGGATGTCAAGCACTCCCACATAATCCACAACTTAGAATGTGTCTGCCAGACAATGGCTGGCTGCCTGTCTACTGGGACATTAAGGGTTGTACCTCAGTGTTAAGATTTCTTTTACAATGAATGTATATGATTTACTGTGTGCAATATAGAACGTTTTTCAGTCTTTGGCTGTTTTTGCTGTATCACATTAAGATTTTTTTTTTTATGTTAAAAAGAAGTCACTGCTAAATGCTGCCTCTCATATTAGCTGGTACATTAACTAGCATACAGAAATTGGTAGTGGTAGTCATAATTGTTTTTAGCTGTAAAGTAATGTATTGGTGATAATGACATTCGCATATATTGGGATTGACATTCAGGCAAGCATCATACTCTGAGACTTACAGTCTCAGAGACTTACAGTCTCAACATACAGTCTTAGAAAAAAAAAAGATTCTGAAAAGGGTTATTTTGCTCTCTCCATTGGTATTTGTATTTTCAGATAGAGCCCTTTTGTGTTCCACCTAAAACCCTCTGTGGGAAAGGTTATTTTTCCCAGGGCATCTTTGCTCCTCACGTTTGAATGGCATTAACACATTGTTTTGGTTGAGTTCCATTGACCTTTTTACAACATCTATTGTGCCAGTGTGCTTCTTATTATCTGAGACACATAAAACACCACCAATGGCTTCACTAACATGGCTCTCCAATCATCTCCTCTCAACCAGTCACGATCCCTGCGTGTGTGCTTTCTAAACGAAACCCTGTTTCCCACATAGTGCACTACTAGTCCTACACAGCCATATTGGACCTGGTCAAAAGTAGTGCACTATAAGGCATAGGGTGCCATTTGGAATGTAGTCAGTAGCTCTGATTACAATGGACCTCTTGCTCATTCAATCACAGCAAACTAGACAACTTTAAACAATCAGTAGAGTCAAGAGAGGAGGAGATCAACACACACACATGAACCGAGTATGAATGATCGCAAGGGAGCCGCATGGATTACAACGGTGGGAGGGAGGAAGAATTTAGGGAGGGGGAGTCAGTAGGAGATGGGTGGAGGAGCAGAGGGCGAGGGAGTGAGAGAGAAAGGGATTGGATAAAGAAGAGAGAATATTACAGTCTTGCTCTGAGAAACTGAAAAAGGGATCAAGACAGAGAGTGGTCAAGTGAATGAGAGAGAGAGACAGACAGCGAGCGAGAGACAGAGAAAAGCACCATTACTTGGTAAATTACTGTTGGCAGCACCGGGCAAATCATGAGGATAGAGATGGATGGTTCTCCCTTTGTGCCCAGACACAGGCACAAATGCAGGCGCACACATGCACACACAATATCTCCGTTCCTTCATAGGGCTTCGTCACAAGGACCTGGTGAGAGAGATGAGGAGGGGGTTGTCTACTGGCTCCTGACCATGTACTTATGTCAAGCAAGAAGAGACAACAATTGGGTGGAAAGACTAAGGCTATGGGTCGCCTATAACGGGTGTGAAGTTCAATTATAACTACTATAAATAACATTATTACAATGTGCATTTTGTCTGCATCACACACACTGCATTAACTAGAAATCACACTCATAATGCTGTTAACAGTACCTAAAATCCAACAGAGTGGTTGACTCAGCAATGTATATATTTTGGTAGTCAAAAGTATTTGCTGTCGCAACATGTAAAGAGACTATTTTGTTTCAAAGTACTATATAATGTGCTAGGGCAATTTTTTTATTATTATCTATTTCATGGTTCAGATGCAAAACAAGATTTATAAAGTTAACTTTGCTCTTGCTCAACAAATACTTAGGCTACTAGTTGAGTGTATAGACAAGTTAAATGTTCTTAATTATTCAAATTTGCATTTAGTTTTCTTGGAAGTTTCTTTGTGAACAGGGTTGGAAACTTCAGCCTCTGGGCCACATCTGGCAATCAAACCAATCCAAAGGTTAAGACAGCACATAAAAAAAATAATTCAAGGCAACTGTTGACAAATTAGGAAGAAACCTAGAGAAGAACCAGACTCTGAGGGGTGGACAGAGACTGTGCCAGATGAAGATTATCAGGGTAACATAACCTTTTGGGCCACGTCAATGTTTTTTCATGATCAGAAGACAAGCAGGTCAATAAATGCTGGTGAATCCAAGTCAGAATCCAAGTCTGCTGAATAATCAGGTGTGCAAGGACTAGGACAATCAGGGACAATCGGGTGGGGTGTGTCCAGTGGATTAATGGATTAATCATGCAGAAACTTGATCCAGGAGGACTTTAGACAGGGAACGATACAACTCATTCGGGCCTGGTAGTCCTGAGGCGTGGTCCAAAGGGCTCATGTCCTCCTAAGGTCAAACAGGAAACCTAGAAAGTTAGAGACAGCATTCCTGGCATAATAACGTAATAACAGTGCTCCCAGGGGAATGTGTAACCCCCAGGCTAAATTTAATCTTAGATTATTGCAGTGTTAAAACTAGGGACTGAGACGCAGTGCTGGACACTCCCTGCCACATCTGAAGTGGGGTGGGGTAGTGAAGTATTTAAGATCACGACAGCACAGACTGACCCAAGTCAACCGGCACAATAATATAGCAGCTTGAAACTAGGAGCTGAGACGAGGGTTCGGAGACAGTGTGGCCCTGTCCGATGGCAATGGTGAAATTATTTCCCTGTCCTGAGGGTGGCATGGTAACTGGAAGGCTAGGCGGTATCTGGCAAACTTTAGCCAAAATTAGATGTGAGTTGTTTTCTTATTGCCTCTCTTCCATGAATTCCACTTTTGTGAAGCACCTGGGCTATTACTGCATTATGCACGGTGTCTCCCAGCTCAGCTGTGGAAGACTCAATTTTTTCAGGATGGCCCCGTTGTAGACAGTTGTGCCATATTCTCTTAATTTATTGATAATGCACTTTACTGTGCCCGGGTGAATATTCAATGCCTTGGAAATGTTCTTATATCCTTCCCTTGATTGGTGTTTTTGTAGATCCATATTCCGGATTTGCTTAGAATGTTCCTTCATCTTCATCTTCATGGTCACACTTTGTGAGGGCTCCACTATCATTTATTTCCGGTGGGGAACTATCAGAGCCCTCTACGCCCTCACAGGGCATAAGGATAGATATGAATCTGTATATAATTTTAATATATTATAATTTGTAATTTTGTTTACAAGAAAAAAATATATCCAATCAGAATTTTTCATTGGTAGTTTCTTGGTAGAAATAGTCTAGCTGGGCTAAACGCTCATTGGCTAGGCCGTCAGGCTTCGAATAGAAGGCACCAGCCTATGTCATTGACTTCAATTACAGCAACATTTTGGAATGACAGTAGAATCAACCAATCACAAATTGTCTTGTAATAGGTGGGACAATTGTATGATGCCTCAAGGCCCTCTAGAGGGCGTAGGTATACATCACTAATTCAGAGCCAGTAGCGAGCCTTATCTTGTTTTCTCACACTTGAGACTAGCTAGCTGGCAAGCATTTTGCAGTGAGTGTACATAAGGAAGATGATGGCCCGGCTTTCAGCCCTGGCTTTGATCTCAATCGAAAAATAACTTATTTCGAATTTAAAATCAAAAGACAAGCTACATGTACCTGCCATTATCCATTTCGTAAAGAAGGACATGAGAATGGACTTTGTTTTTAAATGATAATCATAATGGTGAGTGGACTTTTTGTTTTCATCTACAGCTTGCTTTTTGTTGCTATCATGTTCATATCATTTTGATTACAATGTGCAAAATATTATTTCAACTTAAAATATTATTTCAACTAGATCACTGGTTGTGTGGTAAAAACAAAGGTAATGATGTTGCAATTGGAAGAACTGGTACATGACATTTCATGTTGTGGTGCATATTTTTATTGTTGCATGCTGGACATACAGCAACAAGCGCAACTTTTTTCTGACAGCATATACTGTCCGTGGTCTTGAAACAATGTGAGTAGTTGTGTGGTTGAATTTATTTGTTCGTTTTGGCAAATGTTTCTTTGAAAAACGCGATTGTATTTTCTTCTAACGTGGTTCCTGCTATCAATATTTACAACTGTTGTGTACGTGTGCTGCTTGTGTGAGCCACAGCCGAGGCATGGCTTAGGACCGTTTGACTCTGTAATCAAAGAATTGCTTCTACATAAGTCTGCAAAAGAAAGGTCTCAAGTCATGCTCTGTGTACACAGGCATCAGAGTTCTCTATCTATATGTATGACGTCAGATGTTTTTCCGCAACAGAGGGCCTAGCTCCAATAGTCACGGTTCGCCACTGTTTATTTCCAATGACAATATTGCGTCCACAAGTGATCTGGGCAGCAAGAAGCTGAACTGTGTGCTCCTGGCGTGGGAAGCAGTGAACATTTTGGAGGTACGTCATGATTATGCAAATAACCGTCTGTGAATGCTCCGCGATAACTAATCACACGGTTGCTGACATGGTTTGCTAGAACGTCTCAATCAAAATTGGAAAAAAACTCTTTCAAATCAGCCTGTTGCGTTCTCTTCATATCTTTATTAACAACAAATGACAACAGAGAGGACTCCAATAGTGCTTAGGGCCACAGGGGTTGTTTACGATTAACCAGGAATACACTTCAGTTCAATTCATCAAAATGCTGTGATCCATGTCGTATTTTTGCAAAAATCTAATGGGGAGGGTAAAAGTTGGATTTCGAGGCTTCACAGATTTTTGTCTAACAACAGCTGATCCCATGGTTTAGTGGTAACACTTATGGCGTGTTCCATTTGTGCTCGGAGGTCGGAATTTCCGAGTTCCAAGTCGGTAGTTTCAACTGGAAAGCCCCCTCAAGTCGAAATTCCAACTCAGAAAGTCGGAGCAACCCCACTAGCCTTGAGTTCGTAATCCAAGATGGCAGCACCCTACGCCTTTTAGCAGACTAGTGTTATAAATTATATAGGAAAATGTTTATAGTTACAATATTCTGAAGAGCACTCGCCTGTCCAGGTTACAGGTTACGGAATTGCCAATTAAAAAGTGGTCAAAACATTTTTTAATGGGGGCATCCATCTTGTTTTCCCACTTTGGACACTGGGCAACGATCAACTTGGGTATACTCGGGTGTGACGTCATTCCCAGTTCCGAGTTCTGACTTCCAAGGTAAATGGAACGTGGCATTATGTCCTTTTACAACTTTTGCTATGTCCGGAGACAAGTGCACTTCCCACTATTCCATTTGGGGAGGGGGAATAGCGGCTTGACAATGGTCATTTCAATATATAATTGGGGATACATTTGCTTATTGTCACCTATAGTCTATCGCAAATGAACAACTACTTACATATTTTGTATCTAAATGCATTTTTTCTGAATCATTAAAAAATAGGTACTAATTTTTTGCCTGTGAATGAAGTCATGAAACAAGAATGGATTATACTTTTAAAAACACCAGTTAGTAACTGGAGCTCCCTTTGTATGAATATCAAACACAAAAAAACATGTTTCTGTGAAATATGCACGGTTTTGTAAGTGTTCCGTAAAATCACCTCTTCATTAAGGAAAGCTCCTTCACGCGAATTTGCTATGTTCAAGACATCAAACACAAATGATAACGCTGCCAAATGTACTTGCTGGTATAAAACAGTGCTCATTTGTGCCGGAAGAATTGTATGTAGCAAATGGCATTTTTGAGCCAACACCCTCAAGCCTTCCCTTTGGAGCATCTGAGGCATCTTGCCTCAATTTGCAGCATGATAGTATAAATGCACCCTTAGGAATTTAATCAACTGTGGGACCTCCCAGAGACAGATGTATTAAAGCTGAAATCATGTGAAAATCATGTCCACGGGTGGACACCATTCAACTAATTACATGAACTCTAAAGACAATTAATTGCACCACAGCTCATTCAGGTGTGGCATCATGTGTGTGAATATCGGGGGTGCAGGAGGTCTGGTTGCACCGAGGCCCGCGACAGGTGGGGGGCCCGTGAGGGGTGGGGGGCCTGTGCTGGGCCTCTGTCATAAAAATACTCATTTTTCTTATTTTACTTTGTGTGTTTCTATTCTGTTATCATAATCAGAAGCCAGTACATCTACTTCACATGCGTATATATCGGTCCATACGTTTTGTAGCTGGGATGGGTGGGGAGGGATGGGGGGCTGTAAGGCCAGTGTGTAGCATAGCTAAGGTGGTGAATACTTATGTAATCAATTATTTTCTATTTTAATTATTAGATTTTTTATTCACTTGACATTATGCACTTTGAATTAATCAGTGGCAAATGTCATAACGTGAAAAAGTGGAAAAGTCCAAGGTGAATACTTTTGAAAGGCACTGTATATCGAACATGATGATTTATACTTTTTTTTAAATAACTTACAAACAAAACAGCTTTACTGACCATATGTGGTTTTGTTAAATCACATTCAATTGGTCAAGAACAAGGGGTCCTTATCCCTGTGGTAGAGTTACATCTTTTCTGATAAATATGAGATTCAATGAAATCTTTCAGATCAGATACATTTTTCAAGAAGTTTTAAATACCTGTACGGTATTGCAAGAAACTACATAATATCTTTTTAAGTTAATATTCATTCAAACCAGATGTTAGATTGTTTTGGTAGAGTTTGAAATGTTCATGGTACAGTGTTGGTATAACATACACTGAACAAAATTATAAACACAACACTTGTTTTTGTCCCCATTTATCATGAACTGAACTCAAAGATCTAAGACTTTCTCTATGTACACAAAAGGCCTATTTCTTTCAAATATTGTTCACAAATCTGTCTAAATCTGTGTTAGTGAGCACTTCTCCTTTGCCGAGATAATCCATCCACTTCACAGGTGTGACATATCAATATGCTGATCAGACAGCATGAGTATTGCACATGTGTGCCTTAGGCTGGCCACAATAAAAGGCCACTCGAAAATGTGCAGTTTCACTGTAATGGGGGGGTCCGGGGGGGTCCGAAAACCAGTCAATATCTGGTGTGACCACCATTTGCCTCACGCAGTGCTACACATCTCCTTCACATAGAGTTGATCAGGTTGTTGATTGTGGCCTGTGGAATGTTGGTCCACTCCTCTTCAATGGCTGTGCGAAGTTGCTGGATATTGGCAGGACCTGGAACACGCTGTCGTATACGCCGATCCAGAGCATCCCAAACATGCTCAGTGGGTGACATGTCCGGTGAGTATGCTGGCCATGCAAGAACTGGGATGTTTTCAGCTTCCAGGAATTGTGTACAGATCCTTGCAACATGGGGCCGTGCATTATCATGCTGCAACATGAGGTGATGGTCGTGGATGAATGGCACAACGATGGGCCTCAGGATCTCGTCACGGTATCGCTGTGCATTCAAAAAGCCATCATTAAAATGCACCTGTGTTCGTTGCTCATAACACACACCTGCCCATACCATAACCCCACCGCCACCATAGGCCACTTGATCCACAACATTGACATTGGCAAACCGCTCACCCACACAACGCCATACACGCTGTCTGCCATCTGCCCTCTACAGTGAAAACCAGGATTCATCTGTGAAGAGAACACCTCTCCAAAGTGCCAGACGCCATCAAATGTGAGCATTTGCCCACTCAAGTCGGTTACGACTACGAACTGCAGTCAGGTCGAGACCCCGATGAGGACGACGAGCATGCAGATGAGCTTCCCTGAGAAGGTTCCTGACAGTTTGTGCAGAAATTCTTTGGTTATGCAAACCGATTGTTGCAGCAGCTGTCCGGGTGGCTGGTCTCAGACGATCTTGGAGGTGAAGATGCTGGATGTGGAGATCCTGGGCTGGTGTGGTTACACGTGGTCTGCGGTTGTGAGGCCGGTTGGATGTACTGCCAAATTCTCTGAAACGCCTTTGGAGACGGCTTATGGTAGAGAAATGAACATTCAATTCACGGGCAACAGCTCTGGTGGACATTCCTGCAGTCAGTATGCCAATTGCACGCTCCATCAACACTTGCGACATCTGTGGCATTGTGCTGTGTGATGGAACTGCACATTTTCGAGTGGCCTTTTATTGTGGCCTGCCTAAGGCACACCTGTGCAATACTCATGCTGTCTGATCAGCATCTTGATGTGCCACACCTGTGAAGTGGATGGATTATCTCGGCAAAGGAGACGTGGTCACTAACACAGATTTAGACAGATTTGTGAACAATATTTGAGAGAAATAGGCCTTTTGTGTACATAGAGAAAGTCTTAGATCTTTGAGTTCAGCTTATGATGAATGGGGGCAAAAACAAAAGTGTTGCGTTTATAATTTTGTCAGTGTAGTATAATAAAACTGAATATATTCAGAATCTTTCAAAAACATTCAAAATTAAAATGTTTTAACAAAATTTTAATGATAAAATAATGAAACAAAATCCTATTTTTCCCCAGATATAAAAATAATTTTGCAGCTGGAAAAAGGATTGTCTACGTTTTATTTTTTTAATCCCTGACCTATATCTGGACTAGTAGATTGGATTGGATCTTTAAAACCTTCCATTATAAGATGGAATATGATTGAATGAAAACCAAACCCAGACTTTAAGATTGAGAAACCTCTTATATTCCAGTCATCAATGTTTTCACTAACCACAAATGGCTCCGGGGTCTAAATCCTGCAGGAAGCAACACAAACACAACTGTAACTAATTCCAGCTCACCTAACTTGACACTGAAAATCATCACATTACCTCTACCATGACAATGCAATCCAAGAACGGCAAAATATTATACATTTCTGGAAGTGCAACATTTTGCAATTATGCAATTTGACTGGATGTAATCCATATAGGAAAATTAATAAGGACCCTTGACTCTTGATATGGGTGTGTGTTAGTGTGTTAGCAGAATTTGCTGGAAGACTTACTGCGTTTGATGCTGTAAATGAGAGTGACACGGATCTCAGCAGTTTCATTTCAGCCACAGTGGCTGTAGTCACAGAGACTACCCCCCCTAAACACACAGACACACACACACACACACATACACACTGTCATGTCCACAGAGCCCACCTGTTAGACTGATAAGTGAGTTTGGCAGGAGAGGACCACATGAACACATAAGATTAGCCAGGACAATGTGAGCGCTTTGTGTGCCCTCACATGGATGTGTGTCGTAGGAACATGAAATGGCTCTGGCAGTGGACCATGCATTGTTGATTTAAGGCCTCAGCCATGGCTTTCAGGCTGCAGGCAGTATCAGCAGGCCAAAGATAATCCAGCCTTCATAGACTATGGCAACTATGTATTGCTAGGTCAAAAAAAACATGTCTGGAACTGGACTGAAATCAACTGACTTATGGAATGACATTTGGGTCTTAACATTTAAAATTAAGACGTTAACACAATTTGACTCACCAAATAAACTGATTATAGAATTATAATGAGAACAATTACTTGCAATTTTTGATATGCTTAACAATGATATTGCTTCATGTGACTATATTCACTTGTTCTATGAAAACAGATGAACCTGAAAATAACTATAGATAGATAACCAACCATACAAGCTAACCTACCAGACCTGTTCCGCCAAGCAAAAGCTATGTAACGTAGTGTGTAGCTCTGTATTTTGGAATATAACAAAAACAATGAACTGAATGCAATAATCTAATTGGTTTTTGAATATCAGATTGTAGGCTAGTAGTCCACAGAATAGACAAGCTATTGACTAACTCAGAGCATCGTAATACATACTACAGTAAACCGGTTTAGAGGCCTATTCTATACGCTGATCAATCACCTCAGCATCCACTTTACTGTCCCTCACATCCTCTGAAAGTCCGCTGCCTTGAGCTCAGAATTTCTCTGCTGAAATTGTCAAAAAAGACAGTCAGACATAAACTGTAGACATTCCATAAGCAATTCAGATCTAGGGTATATCAAATAATGCTCCTCTAGTACAGAACATGTACTAATGTGACTTACTATTACTATCTACTACTTATGCCTACTGCTGCCTTCCTGTTATGATGGGCAATGTTAAAGCTAACCCTCATGACAATTATGGGAGAAAGTATAAAGGTCCCATATATCTAATGTAATGGGTTGTAGGACATGGTTGATGAAGCTGACACAATGGTGCATCAGTACATTAGACTGCAAACTTTTAATGATGACACACTGCTTAACTTATAACAGGCTATAAAATACAAATATAAAATAAGAGGAAAGATGGCGACACCTTCCAACTCTATATCTTGACCTCTCTGACTCTCCTACCCACAAGTCCTTGCTCCTTCCTCACTCAGTCAAATAGCTTATGACGTCCAACCAATTGGTACCCGGCTGAAAAGATAGCAGTGTTCGTCACTTCTGCTGAGACCTCACAGTACAGTCAGATACAAGTCCAATGGGTGAAACTGGCGGTGCCACAGATAGACATAGAAATGCAGGACTGCTGGAAATGCACTGCAATAATGTTAAGTCTCCCTCTGCCGCAAGTGTAGACATCCCTTCCATGCGCATAGTAGATAGTTTCTCAAATCACGTTTGAACTCCACACAGAACCCATTAAGTCCTGTGGTGTACTACTCAAAGAAGCCATGCCACACACATACAAAATAAATCTCTCCAGCAACTTGCGGTGGAGCTATTCTAGCCAGGGGGCATGATGAGAGCTAATGAGCTAGCCGTCCAAAGAATTGTAGAACAACTTTGCACACAGGAGGAAAAAAAAACCCACCCAAAGTCCCGGAGATTCTATCAGGAGTGTTGCAGACCACAGATACAGTCCACTGTGAAAAAGAAAACATTATTATGGAATACTCACACTTTGTTTAGAAACTGGAAAAATAAATCCTGTTTTTGTTGCTCGGGACGCACAGTTTGAATTCATGACCTTTGACAATGTTAATAATGCTAATTCCAGGCTTTGACAGCGGTGAATAGTGGCTTGTCGTGAAAAGTTACTCCATGGGGTTTCATGAACAAACCAAGGTAAGTGTTATTTCACCCAAGTATGAATCTAGGTCGACCTATCCCTTTAACTAGTGTAAAATTTTATCTGCTCTTCCAAATGCATTTGCTTAGCGTAACAACCTTAGTATTCCAACATGTCTGTATGTGAATTTGTATGTTATCTACAATGTTCTGTTTTATTTTGTTTGACTGGTGCAATGCTTTCCATGATAACGGAGACTTCAATTAGTTGATGTGTTACCTGTAGCCCTGTGGTTGTAGAACAAGCTTGATTAAGTCTCCCACAAATGGGACGTTTTATTTTACTTTTAGTAAGTTAATTCGCAAAATGTTTCTGGACACATTTATAATATGCTACATCCACTTTTAAACTTGTTTGAACACTTTCTTTCCACTCACCATCAAAATATTTCACTCATCTCACAGCATGTCTGAAAACGTCTGCTTGACACATTGGGTGTTTTTAATGACAACGATAGGAACCACGCTAGAATACAGTTTTATTACAGAACATACAATAAAGGTAACAGACTTGGTTCAGTCTGGATTCTGGATTCTATTCCCAGTTCAAACACATTAGAGAAGAACCCCATTGCCTCTCCACTAATTGCTCCACCAATAAATAGAATAAACAGAAAATATCAGCTTAAAGAAATGTACAAAGTAAAACACATTCAAAGATTACAAAGAATAAAATGTAATACAAAGTTGTATCACTCTTTTTACTTAATTAAAATAAAACAATATCATTACCAATGCAACAGAGACTTTCTTGCTACACTGACAAAGGTTCAGGTACAATAAAATAACAGTTCAATAATAGCGTGAGAGTTTTACTTAATCAAACGTACTGGCAGATCTGTCTGGAGGAGGCAATTCTTGTGATTTGTTGACTCAATTAAGTGCATTTCATCAGCTAAATGCACTGGATGGGCATTTGACCAGGGTTAGTGCTTGTCCCTACCCAAACCTCCAACCTTTCCTCTTGCCTTAATTGTTTTACATTTAAAATTGATTTAGAGTGACTTCAGAGTTGGGATGTAAGCTCCACCCTCTGCATTGAGTGAATCAATCACATAAATGTCTTTCTTCAGGGCAGATTTGCCTCCAGTACATGTTTGAGTTAGTCAAATTCCTAGCTCCTTAATATATCATAGTAAGGCCATAACAAATTAATAAAAACTATTGTTTTTGGTTGAAGAGAAAGGGAGGTAAAGACAGAATCAACTGGGAATTAGGGTAAAAAGAGGTATAGATGGAGAAAAAAAACACAGGAATCGAACTTTGCAAAGGGCCCAAGAATTTCTGAACAGAAATGAAATCTCTTCAAAGTGTACATATGAATACAGTACCGAGATAGCTAATGTGAGAGAATAGTGAGACAGGTGTTGTTGTCTTAAGTACGATCAGTGCCTTTGACAATATAATCAACACTGTATTATGTTTTCATTTTACACACTATTTACCAGAAACTATTGTAAAAAATGTAAATGATTATTTTACAGTACATATCTTGACAACAATGGCATATTGCACTGTCCCTGAATTTACATTTTTATTCAGTGTACCCATAGTAGAATTGGACACTGGACCCAGACACTTTCATTTGTAACTTTTCTGTATTTTCTGTGTTTAAACAAGACATTTAGTCATAATTAGTTTACAGTGCCTCATGTGCCTACGGAGCGGATTGCCTGCCTGTCTACCTCGGTATGCATGATTGTACAGAATGTAATGCGTGTGTGTGTGTGTCTGCTTTTTTTTGCATCATTGTGTAAAGTAAAAACAGTTGAGCAGTCTGCTGAGTCAGCCTCCTAGCATCAATTCCTTGACCCACAGGAACAGTTCGTACAGGCCAATCTGCCACAGTGTCAGAGACTCGGATAAGGTAATCTGAAGACGCCTCAACCTCGATCTCGCCTTGCTCCGCTTGTGCCTGGCAGGGAACAGGAAACGATTTCACGTTAGGAACACGCAAGTGAAAGAGAAGGGGACGGAGACATACACAGAGCGGGTCAAAATTACAGTATGAGACAATAAGATAGAATAAGAAAAAGAAAGACGGAAACACAGGGAGAGAAACAAAGCAAAAAAGAAGACAGTGGATTCTATTTTAACAAACCAGTCACAATGAAAAGTATTACAGCACACACTAGCGCTGTAGATTTAAGTTTGTCAAAAAATTCTGAAGCCATTTTTACAAAATATTAAGTGTGTATTAAGTCGTATCTACTTGCAGTATATGAGTGTTTATATTGTGTTGATATTTAATCCGGTTTAAGAATGGAGGAAAAATAAACCACAATTAAAAATCCAAGCAGCGTTGGGCAGGGTTCAGCCTTCAGCCAGTACTGGCCAATATTGCAGCACTTCTGCTTTGAGTGATATAGATGCACCACATTTTGATTGATGGACCAAATGTCACATGGATCTTTTTTTCCTGTCTAATTTGCCACTTGTGGCCAAATTGAACCACAGTTTATGAATTAGCTAGATTCAAAACCATAAGCATGTGTGACTAACTTAATCATTGTAAAAGACAATTGAACATTAAATATTAACATGTCAAATATCAACTTCCCTAAAAAGTAGTATTTTGGTACTATAGGATTTGCCTTTGTTAGCTTCTTCCACTTTTGATCCATGAACAAAATCATAAAAACGGGAAGTCAGAGAAAAACTTTCTTTATTAGCATAAGATGATGATCTTCCGAAGTTCTTTCATGTTTAATGGGGTCTATTCAGAGAGTCCTATGACAATCACATACACAGTTCCTAGCAGGTGGTATGGACAGGTTGTGTGGGACACATTAGTAATGGGGCATTATATTTCCTAACTAGTGTCCTTTGTACAGTAGTTAGTTAGTACTCTCATACGTTGTGTCAAGCTTATTTCAGTTACTTTTCATGCTCATAATCTCACACCTTTGAAGCAAACATCAGCAAACATGTTGAATGTGAGGAACTGGAGCTATGTACCTGTTTTTAACACTGTGGGTCAAACAAGGTGAGGGGTGTGAACTTCCACTCTTTATGTTCTGACATGATTGTGAACATACTATCTACCAAGTTGTGTTATGACAGCTGTCATATTTACATACGTAAACAACCACTTTAATGTTATTAGTCAATAGTGGCCATGTTATTTGATCTAGTGGTCTGCAACAGTTTGTATTAAGAGAGCTTGGTATATAAATGCCAAATGAGAAATATCAAGGTACATAAAGATTGGCCTTTGGGTACGATAATCCCTGAATAATAATTTCCCGAAAATGTGTGATGGCGGAGTTAATGGATCCGATGGCAGATACTGTATGATCCTTGTGAGGAAATGCTTATGTACCTCTTTTGAAGTCAAACAGGGTGAACAACGTCAGCTTGCTAAAGTGGAGGGCTCAAATCTCCACTGTGTGGTTGATCGGAAATTGCATGATCTGTCTTCACTTTGATAAGAAACCAGTGTGTGAGTGGATTTGGGGTGGGTTAACTACCTCACAGCTCTGTCTTTCTATTGGTAGGTTATCATTCAGTTAAAGTGACAATATTCCTCCTCTCCAATTAGCCTACCAATTACACAGCATTGAGAAGGACACAGACAACATCATTAATTTAAGTGATTTTTGGTTTTGGTCTAACCCTGTCAGTATGATTGCATCTGCCAAAGCAGAATGGCAGGGTTTGCCCTTTAGGGGAAGATTTTTAGCCAGGTGAGCTCCATCAAGCCCAAAATACACCTATGTAATGTCATGTAGATCTGCATACTGTGTTGTACTACAGCTTAGTTCTAATAGAGAGCTGCTGAAGCAAAACATATTGAGTTGCATGTCTCACAGCCTCTACCCCATCTCCCTTCTCTCTACCCTCATCCTCACTATTTTCTCTCTCCTCTCTTCCGCCCCTCTCATCCCCCTTTTTTTTGGTAGTCTTCGATTACTCTCGCCCCTCCATGTCTCTCCTCCCTCCACAATGTCCTAATCATCTTCTTTCTTTTCTGCGAAACAATCATTGAGTTGTTCATTAAAACAGTGAGACTGAATCAATATGGCCACTGCTGACTGCCACCAAAAGTAAAATATAATCACAGCACAGCATTCAGCCACCCAATTACACACCCAGGCAGATCTGGCGGGGGTGGGGTATGAGATGTAGACGTTCTCCTTGAGCGAAAATAATGATGGTTACTGAAACCTTAGATCTGATACAAATGTGTTGGTGGAAGCATGCGTCTTGACCGGGGGACACATATATACTGGCGGTGGACTGATAAGTGTCAGAGGTCACACAGAGATGAACACCACACAAAAAGCGATATGACCCGCAACCTTGTTTCATTCTGGAAATCAAACATTTATTTTTAGTTGGGGCATTGGGCAGAGCTGGGAGGATATACTAAGCAGACTAGCTGTTCTGTAATTATTGGCCTTTCATCCGAAGGGTTGGGAGAGATGGGATTTAGAGGTGAGAGGTCATGTTCTACCTGGCTATAGCCCTGGTGCAGCATCGGGACATGATGATGAAGGACGAGGACGAAGCTCTGGTTTGCAGGGTGGTCTCGATGCCTCTGAGTAGGTCGTTGCTCTTCAGCAGGAGCAGCATCTGACGGGGCACGCGGTTCAGCAGGTCACTGATCTGGGGGAGGTACAGGGCTGCGTTCCTTCTGATCTCTACGTCCTGTCACAGAGATTCATAGACATAACCACATGCAAATTATAATTCAATAAAATGGCAGAGTGGGGAACGTTTGCCTTTATATACTGTATGATTCTTGACAGATTTGGTGAAAATCAGGCAAGCCACAAAAGCCAGAAACCTAGGATTTAAGCATATTAACATCAGTCTCCTTCCTAAACCCCACAAGCTTATAGCATTAGCAAATAATTCAAGATCTGGCATTCTGTCTAGCCGGGTTTAAAAACAATTTATCTTCCTGGGTACAACGTGTCAAATCTAAGGGCCTGCGGTCCACACTCTGACGGTATGGTCGATCCTCAAGATTTGATTCTTGGACATATCCTATTCTCATGGTATATTAACATATCTGTGCTTGCTGCTAGCTGCTTCCTCATCCACTGTCTGGCCAACAGCTTGACCTCTTCAGTTGGATCTGACTTCTACCTGCCCTGATACCCCAAATGGGTCGGAGTTACAGTATGTCCATATGCTCCCTCCACTGTCCAACCGGCCCACGGGCCTTGCGGCGGTGTGTGGGTGTGAACCAGCAGTCCTCTAAACACACTGACGACAGTTACAGTTATAAAGTTAAATGCAAAATTGTTATATTCCACAAAAAGGCATCCTTCACCCACACAGCTAAGTATACCCTAGTAAAAATAACGTATTACTTTGATTATAGCAACAGTCTAGGCTTGCTGTTAAAAAGCCTCTCAGTAAATTATATTGAATTTACCACAATGCAACCACCGCCCCTTCGATACTCATCATTGTGACCTTTACACTCTGGTTAACTGTTTCTTCCTAAATCCACAGCAGTGTTTAAAAATGCATAACTTCCATGAAATAAAATCTGGGGACAGCCCATGGCTTCTCTCCCACACAGGAGCCAGCAGCATTGAGGGTGCATATATCAAACAGATCACCCTGGTAAGTGGCACCTCTCAAAACTACCTGTCAACATATACAGAGGGCTGTGTCTTTTTTCCATATTTCACACACTCCTAAAGTCAGGCTGGCTATGAAAATAACAGAATCTATGACCAGGCGTAGCTATTTAAGGTCTTACACCCAAAGTGCACTGACGTAAGGTGCGGTAGTTATGACAGGCCCCAATGCACGCTATTATAACGTGCACGCTAGTTACTAGTTATGATGCACACACACACACCATTAGGCGTATATATATTTTACAGTTGAATGGCTTACTTAGGCTATTTTATTATTTATTAGGGAAAGTAGAGAGGTCAAAAGGAAACATGAATACATGGTGAAACCATTAAGGATGTACCACTATATTACGCAGTATGACAAAATGCAGCATCACAAATAGACCTTGCATAGCCCAAATCAATGTCATTACCAAAGAAACAAGAACAAACTCACAACAACGACGCTGTAAGCCAGGTGTACTTTTCGTAGTTGATCGATTGAAAGTGCCCCACAAATCCTTTCCATGACTGAGACAGGGCTGCTAGCTGGGGGTTGGTCGACCCTTCCTCACAATTTACAGCATTTCTTGAAAGGTCCTTCTCAAAAAAGGCTTTGCCATTAAATCCGCCAACAAATCCAAATTTTCACGTTTTCATGGGCCAAAACCACAGCTGGTTTTGACTTAACTATGCCAGAGACTACACAATTTGACATCTGACTAACTACAAGGGAGGGCCACCTACTCTCCCCAAGGCTAACACCCCACAGGCTGGTGCCCTCAGAGAGCACTGTGTGTCTGCTGTCTCCTCCAATCACAGAAAGTGGTTCACCGCTTACTGTAGGGTGGCAAGTATAACGATGATCTCCATGTTGACATGAGGTCCAAGCAATTACAACAGTAAAAATATACACTACCATTCAAAAGTTTGGGGTCCTTGTTTTTGAATGAAAAGGTACTTTTGTCTATTTAAATAACATGAAATTGATCAGGAATACAGTGTAGACATTGTTAATGTTGCAAATGACTATTGTAGCTGGAAACGGCTGATTTTCAATGGAATATCTACATAGGCGTACAGAGGCCCATTATCAGCAACCATCACTCCTGTGTTCCAATGGCACATTGTGTTTGCTAATCCAAGTTTATAATTTTAAAAGGCTAATTGATCATTAGAAAACCCTTTTGCGATTATATTAGCACCGCTGATAACTGTTGTGCTGATTAAAGAAGCAATAAAACTGGCCTTCTTCGGACTTGTTCAGTATCTTCAGCATCAGCGTTTGATTACAGGCTCAAAATGGCCAGAAACAAAGTACTTTCTTCGGAAACTCGTTAGTCTATTTCCCGAAAATAGATATTCAACTTAATTTACTTATATATATATATATGTTGAACATTTCAAATGCTCTGTTGTCTTTCTATGTACATTCAATTTACATTAAAATATGTGACAGAATTCAGGAAACTGGGCTAAGTCGCATGTCACTACTTTTCAGGAGAGCCGTTTGTAAGACGAAAAACATGTTCTGGGACATTTTGTCTTTTTTGCTGAAATGCCATCTTGAAGTTGTGAACTTTAATGTGACTTAATAACTAACTAGTGTACGAAGTGTAAATACGATTTTTTTTTAACTCAAACCCTTGTTTAACCAACGGAAAATACACAACTTTTCCTGTATTGGCTGAGATAATGAAGGGGCTGGACATGCTGACATACTGAGTTCTGATTGGTCTATCAAGTCACCGGCTTATAACGCGACTTCTTGGTCAGTATCATTGCGATTAGTGCTGTGCCAATACAACGATTTATTGTAAAATCGCGATTACAGTGAGGGAAAAAAGTATTTGATTCCCTGCTGATTTTGTATGTTTGCCCAGTGAAAAGAAATGATCAGTCTATAATTTTAATGGTAGGTTTATTTGAACAGTGTGAGACAGAATAACAACAAAAAAATCCAGAAAAACGCATGTCAAAAATGTTATAAATTGATTTGCATTTTAATGAGTGAAATAAGTATTTGATCCCCTCTCAATCAAGAAAGATTTCTGGCTCCCAGGTGTCTTTTATACAGGTAACGAGATGAGATTAGGAGCACACTCTTAATCCTTAAAGGGAGTGCTCCTAATCTCAGCTTGTTACCTGTATAAAAGACACCTGTCCACAGAAGCAATCAATCAATCAGATTCCAAACTCTCCACCATGTGCAGCAACAAACTGTCACTTTCACTAGCTAGGAAAGAGTGGAGGCAGTAATGTGCTTTGCTAATGTGCTTTGCTAATGTGCTTTGATGACAACGTCACTTGATCGGGATGATATCCTACATCTGCCAAAAGATGTGACACATACTTCCCCCTATCATCTATAAAAACGTGTATGTCTTGAGATTTGCCTTATGCTTACTTTATTATGATCACATTAGCTGTACGGACCTAATCTGACAGCTGGCTCTATCTCGTCGCAGTGTTTCGTTTTATGCAAACGTAGATGTTCGTTCTTCTTTCTATTGCTTGTTAATGGGAGAAAACAAATTATATTATTCCAAGTTACATTAATGTGTTGTCAAATTAAAGAAGAGTGTGTGCTCTTCCAAACAAAGTTAACATGTTATTGTTATTTGTTTTTGTTTTTTGCGCTATGTCTGTTTGAAATGTGTGAGAAAATATGATTTATTTTGAGAATTGTCAGTAATCTACAGCAGCATTCTAGAATTATACTGGGGTCTATAGGGTTACATTAAGAAGTTCTAAGTCATTTCAAATTAAGTGGTTCTTTTTGCCGGACCGCGTAACCGGAGCCGGCCAAGAACAGTGAATGTCTCTTACAGAGCGAGCGAGCGAGCCAGTGACCGTCCCTTGTTAAATAGCGTAGTGTTTAGAGAAGCGGACCTGTGAACTATAGGTCCCGAGTTCGTATCTCCTCGCAGGAGAAGTGAAGTACGCATTATGAATTATTCCGTATAGATGAAAACTTCGCTGGCTAAAACCGTTAGTATCTACATTATAGTAAGCCTGAAATAAAACAGTTTATGGTTATATTGCGACTGTTTCTGGTAGATTTACGGATCTACCAGAAACAGTCGCAATCCGTGCATGCATTTTGGGTCAGGATAGAAAAACACATTTGTTGGCTTAACATACAGTAGTTACGTTATAGTAAGCCTTAATTGAAACTGTATACGGTTATATTGAGACTGTTTCTGGCATGGAAAAGTTCATCTTCAGTCTCGCTAGCAATTGCTCAATTCTTATGAATTGATTCCTATTCCTAGGAAGTTAGTAGATACTAGTAAGCCTATTACTGGCTAATGAGCTGTTAAAACGGCCAGTGGCAAAAGCAATACAGTTCATAGACACTATGGTGGAGGTAAACTTAATAAGAAACGTTAGTCAGTTTAACACAATCCTCAATGGAGTCTAGCGACTGCTGAAACGTGTAATGCCTTGGCGTAGTGGTTAAAGACAGTGCCTCATGTGGAAGACCGAAGTTCAAATCTATTGAAAGCAACAACATTTATTAATTATTTCTGGTAGATTCCACGATTCTCTCGTCTTTTCACTTGATGAAAAGGTTAGTTATCGTCACCTTTATTTATAGTTATTGTATAAATGTCATTCACGAATAAAAGAAAGTATGTTGTTTTGCCATTAAATAAAAAATAAGTTCTTATGCCATGAAATGAAATAGCTTATGACTATTCCAGTAAGTTAGTAGATACCGGTAAAGCTTATTACTGGCTAATACGCTGTTAAAACGGCCAATGTCAAACGCCATACATAGACTCTATTTGTGGTGGAGGTAAACTTAGTAAGAAAGGTTAGTCAGTTTAACTGTATCAATGTCATTCACGAATGGCCAATTAACTATTAAAACAGCCTGTGGCAAAATAAGATTTGTTCAGGATACAGACAAGAGGCTATACTGACACCTGGCAAATGTACAGCTCTGTGGTGTAGTGGTTAACGACACAGCCTTTCACGTGGGCGACCTGGGTTAGAATTTCAAGATGGCAACACTTTCTATTGCGGGCCGGCTGAACTAGGCTTGCCTGGTTTCTTGATTTATTATGGGTTCCTCAACGGGATTAACTAATGATTGTCCTTTCAAGTATATAGTCTAATATTATTTGAGGTTTTCTTTTGCACTTCAGTATGTATTGTGATTCAGTTGTGATATCGTGATGAATCGTGATGTATTGAGTCATGTGTATTGTGATATATATCGTATCGCAAGTTACTTGCCAATACCCACCCCTAGTTGCGATCCTGGGAATTTCAAACATGGACAAGTGCGAACATGTTGCTGGAGCTCTCAATCACTGAGCAGAATTTAGCTGGGGTTGTTAACAAATCTGAGTGGGAACAAGTTGTGAGAGAATACTTCCTGGAGGAAAGTGATGCCATTACCCTCTCAGACTCGGAAGATGAATCGGACAATGAGGAAAACCCCAGGCTTGAATACTATTCAAAACGTTGTCAGAGAATGAGAGATGTACAGTGTTGTCACAGATGTTGACCGTGTGATGGAATCAGTGAAATATCCTGCACCGTATGAGATGGAAATTGACAAAATTCAGGCATTTCATTGCAAATGCGGAGATGGTGGAAAAGAAAATGCTGAATCGTTTTGTGTAAAACAACTGTCCATGGATTACTTTTACAAACAAAGGGCATCCATGACAGAGACAATGGAAAAAGTTAACAGACCAAACATAAACGACAAAGGACTTCGTATGCAATTAGAGGATATTCCGGCTGCCGCGAAATATTCCTACATGTATACGGGTATATCTAACTTTGCTAACTAGCTACAAAATTCCTTTCCAGAAAGTTGAAAGTCCTTTGCATTGCTAGTTATCTAGCTATAGCTACTGACGTTACTGTTAACGTTAGCTAGCTAGGTAACGATGTAAACTTACCAGCTAGCTAACATTTCCTGGTTTCTAGCTTGTTCGTTGGGTAGATAGCTTTGCCTGATGATTAGCTATACTTTAGTCCTAATTCTTACAGCGTCGATGTCGTGTGCCCTGTCAAAAGAATGTCATTGTTCAGAATGGCACTATGTTATTCGGTGCATTTGATAAATAAAATAATTTTGTTTTGATAATTTTACTTTGATATACGTAAATATATGATAGCCGAATTTGTGTAATATGTAACGTTACAGCATATTTCATTGAGCTAATAAAACATATAGGGCCGGTTTAACAGACATGGATTAAGCCTAGTCTAGGACAACAAAATCAAGTTCAATGGAAAACTCCATTGTGCTTCTTTTTTTTGTCCTAGACTAGGCTTAATATGTGTCTGTTAAACCTGTCCATAATGTTACAAATTCTACTAAAACATATCATCTTACAAATTTACAAATAGGTATGATGTGCTACAAATTAGATGTTGTAGCTAAATAACTAACTAAAGAAAATGGGGATTTAGAGTGAGAAAACAACTCTCCATGAATTCAAACTTGCAACCACGGGAGTGAAGGTCAGGGGCTTTTTACAGACATTCATTTATTTCCACCCATTAAATCCGTCAAACCAATGTGTGTCTTATTGTATAGCATGCAATGTACTTACATGTGGCATGCTTTACCAACTGAAATACACAGAGGTCTTTTGAAAGAGTCTATCGACTTTTTAATGTATATTATCCTCAGATTTTCTTCAGTATGTGTGTGTGTGGTTATAATCCTGTCCAGAGTTTATCAGAGTCATGTAACAGGCTAAAGTAGAAGCTTTTGGAGATCAAAATAAACACAGTAAAATGCGCTTAACCACTCTCGGACTAAACACTTCCTGACTCACAAGTCTTAACTCGTCATTGGTATATTTCTATGTATACTGAGTCCTTAATGATGATTGGTGTGTGCTGATTGGTAGATTTAAACCATGCATTATGACCTCAGTTAACACAGAATTCCCTGCTTGTGGGTTGTGCATAGATCTGTTTGCGACGGTGAATTCATGACTGCACTTTGTCCATTACTCCTCCAGTGTGTGCTTAAGTGTTTGTGAAGGTCTCTGATTGTTTGTGTGTGTGTGTGTGTGTGTGTGTGTGTGTGTGTGTGTGTGTGTGTGTGTGTGTG
>JACXGI010001035.1:37743-62362 GCA_016801175.1 Esox masquinongy | reverse complement strand
AGTTACTTAATATAATGGGATTGTGGAGAGTGTTTCGTGTTGGGAATGGAAGGCCACCCCCTTCGCAGACCTGTATGTGTCCACTGTTAATTACCCTTACAGATGAGCTACAATAACACTTTTAAACGTTTTCAACTGTCTGCATCCTTGAATAAACAAAGGAGACTGTAAATGCAGGGCAACAAATGTTCTACTACAATAGTAAAACAAGGAAAATCATGCAAAGTGACAACATTTTGACAAAAAGAATGACCTGATTTGGGGTAAAGGTTAGGATTAAGCTAACAATGATGTTAAATTTAGGCATGAAGGTAAATTTTTAGGTAAGCCGATTGAGAACCAATTCTCATTTACAGCAGTGATCTGGCCAAAGGCATACCAATTGCAAGACAAAAAGTAAATAAATCATGTCTTATTTCATTTCGGTATACAAAAGTGTATTTTCATGTGTAGTTTCAGTCTTTGTTTACTATTATCACCTTGGTAAGGAGCGATAAAACGGTCAAGTTTACGATTCTTCTGTAATTTTTCCTGTTTTAGCAGCAGAGAACTGAAAAGAATAATGGGGAAAGAAAGTCTTCACTTTAGGAGTGACCCAAGTAAGGTATCTACCAGAGCACAGACTTCTTTTGGGGAGGCAGACATTAAGGAGTGAAAAGAGATAAAGTGGGGATTTGCCTTGGAGGGACTTGTAGATAAGTTGTTACTTGTGAGTCTGGCGTCATGTATGGCCCAGTTTATAATTATTCAGGTTAAGGTCTGGGTTAGGGTTCATATTAGGGATTTTTTAATTGGTACTAAATTGCCGGTCCACACTTTGATAGTAAAACCAACGTCTGTGTGTGTGTGTGTGTGTGAGAGACTGTGTCCGTGAGTTAATAGTGTGTGTGTGTGTGTGTTGTATGCCCTCAGCCCTGTCCTCTGCTCTCTATGGAGCTGCCCCATCACTTAAAAACCAGCAAAACATCAAACACCTCTACCACTTAAAAACTAAAACAGCAGTAAACCAGGGGCCAATAATGTTTATTCCTCAGTTTCTGACCCTGTGTGTAACAGCTTACCGGCTAATAGCTAGAATCTCAACATTTTTCCTCTGATACCTGACCTTCTCTTGTCCTCGGCTTCTCAAAACATCAGAAGCAAAGAGAGGATTTAAGGGGACGATCTATCGTGTGTGTTTGTTTGAGAGTGTGTGTGTGTAGCATATTGGCATTCTCTACATGGGTAAGGCTGCAGGGTCTTGTCTTTCACTTAGCTTTGCTTGGTCTAGAATAAAAGCATCTTCCATATTTCACAATAAACTCAATTTCAGATCAGAGACCCAGAGAAAACACCTACTGCTTAAGTCCCCAGGGTGTCTGACTTTGTCTGTCTGTCAGCCAGAACTGACAGGTACGTACAGGAATGTGTCGTTCAAACAGGCACATAGATGAGAACATTTTAAAACTGGATGAATTGGAAATGCAATCAAGTCAAGTCAGGTTGATTCTATATCATTATGGGATATTCGGAATCAGGACGCCATTGTCATGGGAACCTAAGTGGCACTCTGAGCCGAATGCAATCATCTCAGAACATTTGGTGGCTACGTGGATGGTAGTTATCATGGTCGCCGTAAACCTCTCCAGCTGGAACACATACGCTCGCATGGGCACGGACACACACACGCAAACGCACGCACGCACGTATCGCGAGTGTCCGCACCCCTCCCACATGCACACAATTTGTGTTCCATGGTAAGCATGGGAGGAGATCGAAGAGGACATGCTTTGTGGAGTTGACAAGAAACAAAGTGACATTTGAAAGGCCCTGACTGACAGACTGATTTCATGTGTTTTCAACAATTACCTGACAAAAGATTGGATGTGCTCTTTCTCGTCTGTTCCCCTTCATCTCTCCTTTATCTTTCTTTCATTCTCTTTCTTCTTTCTACATTGGCACATTCGAGTTTCCTTTTTTTTAAATTACTACATTCTCCCATCCATTGCTTCACGCATCTATCTCTTACTCTTGATATCTCCCCCTCTGTCAATCTACATTCCCTCGCTTTCCTTTCTCTCTCCTCCATCTCCTTTCTTATTTCCTAACAAAAGCAGAAGAAATTCCAAATACATATTACACAACTTTCAAAGGGATAAATGCATTTCAAATGTTATATTATTAGAAACGTGTACTGCAATAATAAATTAATGTTGGTTGTGTTTACAATGTTCTTTGTGCTCCACTTGTTGCCCGTTTCTCGTGGCAAAAGTGGTGCACTCAATCATACAGCTGTGATTGCACATTGTAGTGTTTTCCTTAACAGACACGGGAGTTTATCAGTGTTTGTTTTGATTTGATGTTCTTTGTGGGCCTGTAAGCCCGGAGGAATATCTCTGTGTTGTGAGGGAAGGGCATGTCTCTGGAATATATCTGTGTTGTGAGGGAAGGGCATATCTCTGGAATATCTCTGTGTTGTGAGGGAAGGGCATATCTCTGGAATATCTCTGTGTTGTGAGGGAAGGGCATGTCTCTGGAATTTCTCTGTGTTGTGAGGAAATGGCATCCTGGGGACTCGAGGACCCACATCGAACCAAGCTTGAGGGGTGAGTAGGGTAGAGATGATTAGATTCACCTGTTGTTCTCTAACAACTGTCTTGCCTCTGCCCTACTTAAGTGCCCTCAGGCTGGTAACTGAAGATCTTTGGAGCAGATATTAGAAGAGACTCGACACAAAAAGACAACAAATCACAGTAGTGGATTAAATTAGCTAATGCTAGTGATAGCATGCTTTATTTCCCCCATCTAGAAATAACCATGTGTTATTGGCTTTTGTTTGTGTTTACACGGTCATGGACTGGAAGATTTTGTTCCTTATTTACCTGTACTGTACTATCTATTGCACCTTTATCCTGTGGATTACTCCTTGTTTTTGTAAAAAAGAAAAGAACCACTCCTTATAATACACCATTGAACTTTATTCATGCCTCTGGTCTCATGATTACAACCATCCTGCTGTATTTTTAGTGTTCGGCAACATTGAAGCCTTCACAGTGTTCATATATTTGGCAAGAGGTTAGAAAGCGCAGCTCCGTTTCCACCTCATTTTGCAGACAGTGGGCACATAATCTGTGAGAGAGAGACAGAGCTGGGTATGCCTATGGCAGCATATCATTATAGAAAGGTCATGCACACAAAGTCTGTACAACTCCTTCTGTCTCTCTCTCTCTCTCCATTCTGTTTCCCTTCTGTCACCACTCTACTTCCCCCTCTCTCCCAAACCCGACTCTTTCTGTCTGTTGCTGTGTCTCTCTCTCGCTCTCTCTCTCTCTCTTTTCCTCTCTCTCTTTGAGCTGGCAGTGGTGATTGCTGCTTCCCATTCAGCCTCGAAACAAGAGCTTTTCCGTGCCTCAATAAATGTAAATTGCATTCATTCCAATTCACTGCTAATGCTCCCACTTTTTGTTGTGTTTGGGAGCCTAACAAACAGAGTGGAAGGCGAGCAGTATGGCCTCAGAGATTGTCTGAGTGTGAGCGCATGTGCGTCTTCAGCTTTCACCATGTCTTTCTCTCACTTCACACCCAAGGAATTGTATAAAGTTCTTGGTGATTGGACAATAACAATTCACATGAGGTAGGATGGTACACGTGTGACTTAAATAAAGCTGTGGTCATTACTGCTCAGTGCATTATATAGGAACTCACTTTTAAAGATGAGGAAAGACGGCACACAAAATCGAAGGCATAACCAGGGCCATTCGCCCTGCCATTGGATGTCCCCAAAACACTCAATATGCCTAAAGCCCACCTCCAGGCAATTTTCAGAATGTGAATAAATCAGAACGTGTTTTCAGTTGACTTACCAGGTAGAATAAAGGTAAGATAGAGGAAACCCAACCAAGCACCTGGATTCACTGGCTGAGACTGCTCCAGGGCACCAGCCCCATTTCTGCCTTGCCTGCAACACCTGACTCAGACAAAGGCAGGCGGAGACATTCATTTTGGTTTTTAACTCTGACACAACCTGTTCTTTGAGGGTATATGGGCACTGTGCACAAACTGAGATGAACAAAGATGGCTCAAACATGACCTAATCCAAAATAGTCAGGTGAGTCTATCAAGCAATTGTTAGGAATTGATTGTCAAAGTATCAAGATAAGGAAAGGGTTGGACACCTGTAGGCTGACTGAGGTCGTCAGGTAAATGTACGTGACCTTACACCAGCTGATCTGACTGAGGTCATCAGGTAAATGTACGTGACCTTACACCAGCTGATCTGACGTAGGTCATCAGGTAAATGTACGTGACCTTCCACCTGCTCATCTGACTGAGGTCATCAGGTAAATGTACGTGACCTTACACCAGCTGATCTGACTGAGGTCATCAGGTAAATGTACGTGACCTTACACCAGCTGATCTGACTGAGGTCATCAGGTAAATGTACGTGACCTTACACCTGCTGATCTGACTGAGGTCATCATGTAAAATCTTTGTAATTGCTGCTAGTTTAAATTATGTATTTTTATGCTATATTTTTGCTTTATATATATATATCTTAATGCTTACTGCATAGATGTCGTGTGCCATGTCACAAGAATTTCATTTTTCAGAATGAGGATATGTTATTCAGTGCATTTGATAAATAAAAGACTTTGACTTTGACCTTCAATTCTCCTGATTTTTTTTAATGACCATTTCCTTTTTCAAACACATCTTGCGTGTGACCATTTCCTTTTTGAATGTGTTTCTTTGTGACTAGAGTCCGTTAAGTCTCATTGATGACCCCACCGCCAACCCAAATCATATTTTTTTTTACTCTTTCTCCTCATTTATTTAACCTCCCCTTTTATCTGTCCAGTCTCATCATCCATCTCCACTCCTCTCCTACCTCATTTTATTTCCCTCCTCTCTTTCTCAGATGAAAGCTCTCTCTTGATCAGTCTGTCCCTGCCTGTGTAATTGCCACTCCACCCCAGTACAAAAACTACAGGATGGTAAAAACTGAACCCATCCTTATTACTGAGACGGACACACACTCACACATGGCTGCTTTACCACAGCCCCTTTGTGCGCTCTCAGATATGAAGGCTCAATTGAAGTACTGAATAACTACTGTGTCCAGAAGAACAGCAAGTTGCTCTGTTCATACAGCATCTAATGTTACCCCCCCCATCATGTAGTCTGTCTATTATTGATCACTGTTTGGTAAGAGAGAGGAAGAATGTTGAGGAAGGAAGTTAATTTTGTAACAGAGAGAGGGAGCAAGGGAGGAGAAGAGAATAGAACAGGTTGTTAGATCCTCCCTAAAGCAGTGCCATTCTGACCATATCCAGAGTTAAGGAAACCTAAACTTCCAAATCCCCTTCTGCCCACTCATTAAAACTCTGATGTGTAATCTCCCCCAAATCCTTACCACTGGTGTCTAAGTGTTGTTTACAAACAGGCAAAGCAATGCCGCTTTCTAGACAAATGCACACACACAAAACACCCATCAAACCCCCCCCTCCTTTTGTCAACCTCCCACTCTTCCGCCATCCCTCTTTTTCAGCCACTCTGTCTCTCGCTTGCTCCCTCCATCTCTCCCTTTTACAGGGCCTATTATCGCACGGCTCCAATACAATATGTTCTTATCGCCTCTTTCTTATGCTAATGAGCTAGCGGCTCCTTTTCTGCCCGTGTCACAGATGCATGTTGCCAACCTGACTTGATAATTACACCTAATTACACGGCAACACACTACTGACAAACAACCCCATGTAGGCTGTCTGGGAGAGGGAGAAAGCAGAGGAGGATGAGACAAAAAGATGGAGGGAGAGAGAGAAGAGGGGGATGAGGTATAGACGGTCAAAACGGAGCAAAATATTGAGGTACAAATAGGTACAAATATGTACCTCTGAGGTACAAATATGTACCTCAGAGCATGTGACGGGTGTCTTGCCGATGCCTGCGTTGATAGAGGTCCAGGATCTTGCGGTGAGAACACAGGCGAAAAGGGGGTACAGGTCTCCGGCCCCCAGGCGACGGCTGTACCTCTCGATCCCCTTGATGTCCCCCTTAATCAGGGACTGCCACAGACGGCAGTAGGCCAGACGAAAGTCGGGGTGCAGGTTCTAGAGGGGGGAGCAAAAAGAACCGGGTGGCTTAAAAATACCTAGAGTTAACTTGTGTAATCACCTAGAGCGCCTAAGCTTGCATTAAATACTGAGACTTAAAACCTTTCTAAAACAGACCTTATTAAACAGAAATGTGTGTGTAAGTGATTGGTGTGTGTACTTGTGCTCCAACAACAGCAGTGGGAAGTATTAAATCTACTCTCCCTCTCCGCTGTAACTACAAAGTGAAAAGCTCAGCCAATCCCCAGCAGAAGAGTGCCCGCTCATTAGCATACCAATTAAGCACTGCAGCACTTTACAAGGATGCCACTTGATTAAAACACACCCGCGAACACACACAAAAAAGATGGACCCCCCCCAAAAAATAAATAAATACACAAGCGGTTAATTAACATTTTATTCAAAGCCAGGCTCAGATCTCAGCTCATCACTGCTAAATTGGTTCCATTATGGTCAGAATGGGAGGAAAGAGTGAGGGAGAGTGAGTTCTGTCTGTCTGTCTCTCTCTTTTCATTTCTCTCTCTAACTCATGCTGTTTTCCTTGTGCGTTCTCCCAAAGGTCTGACATCAGAGGAGAATATTTATCCCAAAATAATCTTCATGATTGCACTTACAATCGCTACATCTACAGTCAAAGGTTTATTGAGGTATAGGGATTTGTATTCGTGACGCACCTGTGTGTGTATGTGTGTGTGTGTGTGTGTGTGTGAGAGTGTGACAGACATGCTGCTGGATTTGTCTGATGGTGGAGAACGTCTTTGCAGTTTATTGAAAAGCTTTTAGTCTGCTCTTGCGTGAATGTGTGTGTTCGTGTGTGAGTTAGAGAGATTGTGCATGTTCGTCCCAGTTTCTGTGTTTGAAAAAACATGTGGTATAATATGTGATGAACTCTGGTTGCCCCAGGCTCTTCTGTTGGTCTGGATTGAACTTGAGATGCCTCTTACCTGATAAAGGCCGTGGTCTAGAAGGACAATCTCTGTCTTGTTGGTGTTGGGACACTTCCATACCAACACATTGCCTGGGTGGGGGTCACAGTGGACGAAGCCCTGCACAAAGATCATCTCACTGTACATTTTCCCCAGGTTCTGAGAGATCTGGAAACAGGGAGGGAGAGAAGCATAAAGGTTAATGATTATCAACAGTGACAAATGGTTTCCAACAAACAACATAAACACCAGTGAAATAATTTGAGAAACGTATCTAACTAAAAACCCAGAAACCCAAAATATACACCTTTACAATGAGGAAACACTGACATTCACTAAGAAAAAAAGGAAGAATTGCATCTCAGAAAACAGCTCAATGTGACTGAAAAACCAATAGTTTAATCACTTCTGGGAAATTGGAAAACACTTAAAAAACTGGACAAGCAAGCTATCCAAAAGTACAAAGAAGTATCATAAAAATTGTATCCATCCATGGCACATTAACATAATACCAAGAGCAAAAAAAAAAAACATCATAATTAAAGATTACCGGAACCCACTGGATTCTATATCACATTGAAAGAAATCTAGAATAAAATAGAAAGCTTCCAAGTCCAAAAGGCCTATGGTGTTGATTATATACTAAGTGAAATGACCACATATTCAAATTAGCCAGTCTTAAACACTTTAACTCTGGCATCTTTTTTTTTCTGTAACCAGTATCTGATCTCCCCAATATACAAAAGGACAGACAAAGTTTACTACAATAATAACCTGGGAATCTGCATGAACAGCAACTTGAAAAATCACCAGTAGGCTACAACATTTCATCAACAAAAACAATATTCTGAACAAATATGTCACATTGGCTTCTTACCAAAATACTGTATGAAAGACCAAGTACAAATACTGCACAACCTAAAAGAGAAACAAACAAACCGAAACAAAAGCAAGGTCTTCTCATGCTTTGTTGATTTGATTTTTTTTTACTGAATCTGGCATGATGGTGTACAAATTAATGGAAAGCGCTGTCACAAGAAAAACAAACAATGTTTTAAAATCAATGTACACAAACAACAAGTATTCAATTTAATTTGGCAACATGATACACATTTCTTTCCACAGAACCTCAGGGTGAGACAAGGATGCAGATTGAGCACTTTTGTAATTACTGGGCCAGTAAGAATTTTCTTCTTTTGGCTCTATTGTCCAAAAATGTGGATTTCAAATAAAAAATTTGAGGTTAAAGTATTGATTTTTCACTTTTATATGAGGGTATTTGTGTAGATATTCGTTCCACCCACAATCACACACATAGTAAATGAAAAAGAAGAAGGGAGTGCAAGAAACAAGAGTTGTATTAGTGAAGAGATGGAAAGTGTTACATGATATAACCGAAAATAGGGGTCAGTGCTATTACAGCAATGATCTGTAGTTCCTGTAACTGCATGTATATCATCCTCTAAAACAATGGTTCTTTAATTTCTCCTAAGGACCCCCTGCCATTACATGTAATGAATGTATTCCAGAGCTAGCACCGCTGAAACTTGTCAAGTCATTTTTTAGACCATAACTATTTGATTCAGGTGAGCTGGTACAGGGCTACAACAAAATTATGAGATGCCTGGGGTTCATCAGGAGAGGTTTTAAAAAATAAATAAGAAATACCTAAACCACCCACAGACCAGCTCTGTATGGTGGAATGGTTGTGTCTTCATATTATTTCAATTCAGTATCTAAATTAATACCAAACCTACAGAGTCAAACAGGCTGACTAATCATACAAAATCCATTTGTGTTCTGTTTATTTGGGATGTGGATCGACAGCTATTCAATCATGGAACAGCAGGGAAGACCCTACAGCCTGCACCAATGTCCTTTTTACTATGAGGCTGTACACTCAGTAAGACGCACGCACACGGTGACATTTGGAAGATTCTGATGGACAGACTGATTACCTAACAATAGAGTGGATGTGCGTTTCTCTTCTTTCTCTTTCTCCAACAGATCTCCTCTTCACCGGGTTTCCTTACTATTTGCATGTGTTGATGTTGAGCCTATTTTGTAATTGTGTTGCATAAGATTAGTGTGCATTCAGCTGAATATTTCCAAGGAATTACCTTTGAGTGTCACATTTTGGATGTACCATGTAAAGTAGCATTCCTTCAAATTGTTTTGGTTTTTATCATGACAACTGTACATGTGAACTTGATAGGGGGTGTGTATTTATGCAAGCCAGAAGGAAAAACGTTACAGGTGAAAACATGAAAGCTGTAGACTGTACGTTATTTGTAACGAGGGATAGCTGGAGAAAGTCAGATCTCTGAAATTCAAATTGGTGACCAAATCAAATTTCACTTGACCCTCTGTGAAAACCTGAAAAAATAACCAATACTCAAAACCAAAATGTGACCTTTCAAAAACCAAGTTAATGCAATGTTGTGTCCTTTTAAGTGACTGGAGACTTGGATTAATCATCATAATACCACTGAAATAATCAAAATGAAAGGCAACTTTGACACTGACAAACATAAAATCTGATTTCCCTGAAAACAACCATCTCCATCCATGACCTAGGTGTTTGGGGTGACATATTGTAGCCTACACAATGAGGAAATACTGTATGCGGCAACAACAAATAATAGTTAGGCGCTGTTCGTTTTGCGCGATGAGGGTTGTTTAACATTGACACGTGCCTCAGAATACCTATACCCTTACCACCCTACTCACCCCTCATGCTGGGTTCACTCTGGGGCCCCAAGCCCTCAGGATGGGGCTCCCTCACACTTAAGCAATACGTTAAAAAAAAAAAATCATCCCGTGTGGCTAAATTTGAAGTAATATTGACAGCAGGAGGCCTAATCCTATAACTTTGGCAAATTTATTCAAATTTATCAGGAGCTTCTTCACCGACCTTTCTATGTTCCTCCTGTGAGGTAATAAAGTCTACCAGAGCAGAGAGCGGGGGAAAAAGATCATGTAATGAATCTGTCTGTGGGCAACAGCCTAGTGCAGTGTGGTTCTAGCCTGGACCATGCCAAAAACTTGTGAAGTGCATTTTTATAGAAATATACATTGGCCCCGTTAATTTTCCAAGCATACAATTTGTACGGTGTTCTCTATAGGCCAAGAATAGAAGCTAATATAGGTTATGGATCATTTGATTGAAACCACACAACAGGCAGACTAAATATTATGTGCTCAGCAGACGACAGAATGAGGGGCATTATCCAGCACATACTGAGATATAATAAATAGTTCATTCTGAAACACTGAACCATATTAGAATTTAATCAGGTGCAAATTACATGACCGTCATTTTCTCTGGATACCAATTTTGGACCGTCCCTGAAATGTTTTCATTGATTTAGTCATTGTATTTTCAGTTTTCCTTCAATTTTGCAAGTGGCAGAATCTCTACAGGATATCATTTGAACAACAGACCTCTGTTTTAATATATGAGTTGGATGTTGTTTGGCTAAAAACAGTACAACATATGGCCAATATGCCATTTTATTGATTGAAGGAATGTATTTAATTACTGTGTGACTCTGGTCTTCTAGTCACAGCCTTACTACACGTATCGGCTATGAATATCATCTAGGTCTAAGTCTATGAGGCACTGGAACTTGATGGCCATGGTAAAACATTTTTGCCCAATCATGCTTTGGCTGTGTGCTGGCAGAACTTATAACTTGGGTGCTGTTAGATTTGCCATTTAAACAGCCATATGCCAGCATTTGGAAATAGCTTTTAAACTTTTCTTCTAGCGTCTCTTTTAAAAATGTGTTGGCGTGCAAGCTGGTATAGCCTGATCCCCAAGCTAATGCGTCTAGCCACAACAACTGAACTTGGCCACAGTAGCATGACCACATCATTTTATGGGAATTACCTTACTGAGGTCACTCCCACACATTGTATTTGTCATCTTTAAAATGTCTTAGTGTCTATGCAGTATCAAGACTGCGCTGTATGCTTTGCTGTCCCATTACATTTACAGCATACTGTAGCTTTTGGTACCTGGGTGCACCGGAAACATGGGGGAAGATATTGTGGAAGGTGACTGGTTTGTAGACTAAGACAATTATGTCTATCTTGTGGGGAATTGTTTCTGCGGTATTGTGATTAATTGTATATTGTATTTTATACTATATATATTTTTTAGACATCCATGCACTAAACTGTAGTACTTCTTTAGTGGCAACTGTTTCCCCCTCCCCCCAAAATTTACAGTAACTTGCAGTTAATGAAATACATTTTAATTTTAACTAATCACATTTTTATGTAACCCAATTTCAAATTCAGTCCGTTATGTATCTGTGACATCTCCGTACTTTTTGTTTCCAGTTGCGAGATCGACTTACCACGTTCATTATTTTACAGAAATGTTCCTTTTGGATCAATTCACCACGTCAACTTATTCTGTCCTGTGGTAAAAGGCTTGCGTGGCACTGACTCACAGTGTGCTGAGTCACAGGGCAGTGACGAGTGCGTGACAGACACACAGAGGAGAAGTGGGGTCTGGTTTGTCACTCAAAACTAGCACACAAAACATTCAGCAAAAAAAGAAACAATGACTTCAATCTCTGACTCACCGTGCAGTCAGGCTGTCAAGTGCTCCATTGTTGGTTAGAAGAGGGATAAGACTGGTTCGTGCGTATTAAAGCGAACACAGAAGTACACAATTTTAAAACCCTTCACCCACTTCACCCAGGCGAGGGAACCCCATGAAGAGGCACTTGTTTTTGTCGACTAACGTCAGAAACCCCCTCTAAGCCTCACATAACCTTAGCCTAATCCGACACCATCTCCACCATCCTGGAGTCTGTTCCCAGGGGAAAGAGAGCTACTGTCTTCTGCCGGCCCTCCCCTTTCTCAAATACTATTTCTGGGCTGCCATCTGAACCCCAACTAGGCCTCAGTCATGCTGAGCCATTCCTTGACTGTCAGTCCTGTCCTGTAGTCTGTCTGGCTGGGAAGTGCTCCGCAAACGAACCCTGATCTGAATGAACTAGAACCCTTCCTTGCAGTGCTTTGAATGATTTTTCTGTATAAAAGTGTCTGAGGCCTATGTGAAAATGTGATTATGTGCTAAAAACGTGTGTACATAGCATGTTTGAGGCATACGGGGCTGCTGCTGACATTGATGTGTGGGATCAATTGTGTGAGTATGTATACAACCTAAGGATGTCACAATACCAGAATTACTTCGATACGATGCCGGAGAAATTACAAGATCCTCGATACCCATTTCGATACCACAGCAAAAATTCCAAATACATCAATACTGCATTTTTTAAATTAAAAATTACAATTACCATCGTTTATTTCTTTTTAAGGAACATATGAAACAAATACATAAAACGTTGGCTTTCAATGAGACAGATTATCTCACTGCTTAATGTAAGCATATGTGTAATTGTGTTTTCCCTTTTCCTGCCTGTGTGTGACAGCATACCTGCTAATAGAAGGGGCAGGGATGGATAATGGAGAAACAGAGGGGGGGAGAAAGAGATCTAAAGAGAGAAAGGGAGATCTGGCCAGAGGAAGAGGCACTAGCTTAAAAATAAATATCAGTGTGGATCATCTTCATATTTCATGTATATAACAAAAAAAGTTCATTTTGCACAATTATGGCCTAGCATCATCAGGGCAACCGTTTGAGACACGTGTCCTACGACACAGAGCTTGTCAAGCCGTTCTGCATCCAATCACACTGCTTGCGTTTAGTGTTTGGTATATACACATACATGAAAGAGGGGGAGACAGCAGAATCTACAAATACTTCGAAATGATTAAAGGGCATGTCCATGAAGTACAAAATTAGTTTACAGAGCAGTGCCAACAGTCATCTTTTCCCCCTCCCTCACCCCCCTCTTATCAGAGAAAGGGGAGAGATTGATATAGACATACTGAGAGAAAGAGAGCAATATATTGATAAAGAGATGGAGAGGATATACAATGTCTGTGAGCTGACAACTGTCCAAATTATCCCAAGGCACTGTTTTCTGTGTGTTAACACACTTAACACCGTAGCGATTAAAAAGCATGACACATCAACACCTGACCCTACCTCCCACCCACCTGAGAAATCAGGGGATTTCTCAGGGATTCACCGGGAAAAATCCCAGGATTAGCTGGTCAGCACTTCCTTCCTTGTTCCTCTCTGTTTGTACATTGTCACCTCACATTGTTTCAGAGATGTGGGCCAAGAGCACACAGCAGAGAGTGACAGTGGCCTCTGTGCTGCACAAGAAACCATGCAGCTCAGGTTCCTCTGATACAACACCCTGTCTGGAGAACCCTGCACATTATTAATCACACACAAACACACACACACACACACACACACACAGACACGCAGACACGCAGACACACACACACACAATGTCCTTTATTAGCTAGAAGGGGAAAGAGCATCCACTAATGGCCATTAATTACAAGTCTTCCATTTGTCATTGGGGAGAGGGAGAGAAGTCAAATTCGCAGTCTTGCAAGCACCCACGACAGGAAATGAGTATCAGTCTGCCACACAGGCAGAGGAATTGGTGAGAAATAAACTCATCATTAACGACCTGTTTCTCACACATACCTCACCATGTAAACGTTCAACTAACTCAGCGGATGCTCTTGCGTGTGTGTCTGTGTGTGTGTGTGTGTGTGTGTGTGTGTGTGTGTGTGTTATGGGCCTGTAGAAAAGGTAGGGTAGGGCAGGGACTCCGCTGTCATAGCTTGAAGGTAAACAGGTTCCACCATCGTGGAGCCAGGATAATGAAGAGCATTGTCCAGATTGAGCGGGAGCTGCCCTCCTTTAGCGATGGGACAGCTAAGAGACCAGAGTTGGCAGAACCATGAGCTTGGGGTAGAGATGTAGGGTTTGAGCATCGCCTGAAGGTACGGACGGGCAGTTTCAGTTGCTGCCCCGTAGGCAAGCACCATGGTTTTGTAGTGGATGCTATTTACCTATTTATACAAGACTGTACTCATACTGCTTTGCCTGCAATATTAGACTGATGAGTCAGCTGATAATTCTACATTGTTTACCAGGGGGCACGACTACCGACAGAGGCCAATCTGGGGTTGGTGCTGGCAAGTATGAAGTATAGAGATATTGTTATCCACATTGGCATTAGCGATATTACGATGAAACAGTGCAACGTTTCAAAGCAGAACATAGCTTCAGTGTGTAAACTACCAAGAAAGATGTGTCGACATCAAGTAATTGTCTCTGGCCACCCCTCCCAGTAAGGGGTAGTGATGAGATCCACAGCAGTCTCACGGAAATCAATGGATGGCTAAAAAAAAAGAGTTCTGCCCATCGCAGTAGAGTTTGTAGATAACTGGCTCTCTGGGACTCACCCAAAAAGAGCCAATCCTGACATGCTGAAGAGTGACAGACTCTGTCCTAGCTGGAGTGTTGCTCATCTTTTATCCAGGAACATAGACAGGAGCCTCACTCCTGCAGTCACACCATGAGATACTGCAAGGTGCATGTCAGGAAGCAGGCATTTAGCCATAGTCGGTGTTCACCATAGCAAACTTACAAGAATAAAGCCCTACATTCCTGTCATAAAAAAATTATAATAATAGGGTTACGTAAAGGTTTTTTTATACACTACCATAGTTTTACAGAACACAATTTAATTTAAATAACATTAACATAAAATGTAAGTACAGTTTTCAAGTAGATACTCTAGCTGCATCGTTAAGCGAAACACGTGCGTGCAGCGCTTTGGCCGGACCACTGACCTGGAAGGTGTAGAAACTCACTGACAATGTTGTTCACCTGGTAACTGACATGGCATTTTCCATTGGACAAGTGCTGTTGCTGGTGCTGTTGATAGTTGAACTGTTTTGATGCCAATATGAGGTGTTTTTAGTTGCTCCCCAGTTCATACATGAAGCTGGTCCAGACTTTCTACGTGACCGTTCATTCAACTTTAATGCACACTGAGCAAGACATGGTCTTTAGACCTCAGTAGCCATGGGAAGTATCTGTCAGGAAAGTATACCACAACCTTGAGAAGGTGGCGTGTCACAAAGATTTTCACCCGTTTACCCATTAAAAAATGATATCTTTGTCACAAATCTGGCCACAATTTTAATAAGCCTAGATAAAACTATTGTAGTGTAAAAACCCTCTTAATGTCAGATCCTTTGCTTTACAGTCAATTAAATGAACCACTGATCATAAACTGGATGTGATTGGCCTGTGTGTGAAACCTGGCTTAAGACTGATTTACTGCCCTGAATGAGGCCTCTACTACAGGTTACACTGGTGACCAGGGCCATGCACAGACCTTTCAGACCGTGTGCGGCATGTGCTGAAACAGAAAAAAATGGGCGGAGTGAGTTATCTGGGCACACGGACAGGCGATGAGTCAGTTAGTGACAAGCGTAGCCTAAGACGGGCGACACATGCCGGTCAGAGTGCATGACGCACATAATGAAGACGGACAGGCACCTGTCAACTAGAAAGGGCGCTATATAGCAAGTGCTCTGCAGGTTGAGGCTTACCTGTGCACGTGCCTGCTAGTGACCATATCCCCATGCGTCCGGAACAGAGGGAGGTGTTGCTAATATTTACGATGCCAATGGAGTTGGAGTATTTTCCTGGATAATCCATGTCTTTGTCAGGGCCAGAAAGTCAAGGGCCTGGGGGGGGTAGGCTGAGATGAACTGAGTCTTGCTGACAGCAGACTGAATTTTACTAACACTGCCAGACACCAGGAAATAGACATGCATTGTGCAGCAAAGGGACATAAGACTAAAAGAGTTGTAGCAGCGGATTTGGGGGGGCATCTATAAAAATCTCAGTGAGTGTTGCAAACAAGGATATAAAACAGAAAGTAAACTCCAAAAGTGTTTGGACATTAACAGATTTTAGGGGAGTTTAAATAACACAATGACTATCGGGTTAAATTGCAAAATGGCAGCTTTAATTTAAGAAAATATAAAGTTATCCATATCGAATGAACCATTAAGAAATGACAGAGCATTTTTTTACATAGTCTCCACATTTTAGTGTAAAAGAGATGAACCATAGACATAGATGAACCATAGACATATATATCTCTCCAGCTGCTATGCTCACTCTTGCTCCCTCTCCCCCCCAACCCTTTCTCGGTCTGAACAGATATTAGTATTAGATCCCAATATAGTTCACAAGGCACAGGAGATACATCCAAATGAGTCCTAGCATTGTGCATCAGGTAAGGAGAAGTGGGAAAAGTGGCTCAGTCATAGGAGCGTAAAAGTGACTGAGTCGTGATCCTGCCCATCTACCATGATATTGTCCTTTGTCTGGCAGGCAATCGGACATGAAAAGGTTATTGATGAAAAACTACTGTTAGAGGCACAGCTGTCAGTTATCTACTGCGTACGCCCGGAGCGGGTATGTTTGTGTGCGCGCGTATGCATCTTGAGATTCAACCATAACTGAAGTGTCGCTGGTTGATGCACACTAAGCATAGTGTCCCCCCCATCTTTGTGGAACGATCAATAAAAGGCGTTGAAAGAACGCAAGAGTGTGAGTGAGAGCATAGATCACAGTAATAGTCTACTGATCATCATGCATGCGCCCAGGGAGGTAAGCGCGCGCACGCACGCACACACACACACACACACACACACACACACACACACACACACACACACACACACACACACACACACACACACACACACACACACACACACACACACAGCGCCTTTGAGGCCCTACACTTGAAGAAAACTCAGTGGGCGTAAGTAGCCACTGTGTGTGTGTGTGTGTGTTTATGCATGGCCCAGGGGATGCCGTCAATGTGAGTGATCAGAGTGATTCATGTCTGGCAGTCTATTTCTCTCACTCACACCCCTCTCCTTCCGTGTCCACGTCTCTCCCTCTCCCTCTCCAGGGTAGTGGGATGACAGTGAGTGATGTCCGTCATGGGGAGAGTTTGTATAGGAGCTCTGGGCCTGATGACACTCATTACTCCTACGACATAAACCCTATTGCAGCCAGCCACACTCTCAGCCGGTGTGGAGGAGATTAGAGAGGTGCGGACAAGGCAACAAGACGGGTCAAATGCGGCTAGCCAGGATATGCTACATCACGCTAGCCCTTTCTAGAGAGTTGGGCTGACTGAATCTCTTGCTGGTTGGCTGGCTGAATGAGATCTAGAGGAGGAAACCGAGCACCGAAAAACACATTTTTCCCCCAAAGGACTTGGACTAAGACCTCTCTTAACCCTCCCTTTCAATTTTGTGCATTCCTGCAAGTCAAAGTGGTGTTCCTACTCAACTTTCTGTGGGGCATACAGTATAGCCTTTTCAGCCAATGGCCCAAGCCAGTCGGAGGCCCTATGTGAGATTTTGTAGTTGTTTGGTTGTTTCGTGGCAAACATCCTGCAAATTCTACACATTTTCCCTTGACTATCACATTAAAGGGGCATTATGATGAATCTTTGCATTGTAATACAAGAACATTTTCATAATATGCACTCAGTAATAGTGGACTGATAGTGGTTTCACAACATTTCCTCAACAGAAATATTTTGGGTGCTTGAAAAATGCCTGCGAAGTCCAGGGCCCTTGGAGATATGCCGGTGTGACATTCAGACATTATTACTATAAATACATTATTTTCCAGGGGTTATCAAAACTCCTATGACGCTTAATCTTTTTTTATTTTCTATTCCTGTCTTTTTCAAACTTTTTTACGCTGCATTGTTGAAAAAGCACCCATAAGTATGCATCTCAATGTTAGTCTAGAAGAGAGCTGTAAAGAGCCACCAGCTAAGACAAGAGTTGAGGGCCTTAAGACTGCAGTTTGAGGTGAGAGAGGAGGAGAGAGCAGCCCTGGCAGAGCTATGCAATTTTTCTCAAGAAGCTAATGATTTTGAAGAGCGAAGGAGGAAAGAGAAAGCCAGCTCTCTTTTTAGCAACTCCCTTTGGATACTCCAAACAGCTGTTAGGACAGTAGCTACCTCACCAGCCCTAAAGATTGCCATCAGAGCAAAATCTGAATAAATGTAAGTCTCGGATAGTTCCACCAGCACTGACCACTGAGCTTGAACGAGAAGGAGCCCAGCTGGAAGGAGGTTCTGAACCTTGTCAAGAGAGCCCCAGGACAGAGTTGATGCTCTGGAGCGGCATCATATCCCTCAGATGATCAGTTCTCATTCTGGACCACTAGAACATTTTCAATTTGAGAGTCATTCAGGGTCCACAACATCAGAATGGCAAAGGCTTGAGAAGGGAATTATCACTAGCAGCACCATTTCAGTAATTATGTTCGCCCTAGCGTGATCATGCTGGTCAAGTCAGCCAAGTTGGAGTGGAGAGGCCCACTGACCAAGGCTGGAGTGCAACAACCGCCTGTCAGAGCTTTCATGGAGGACCTGACTGTGACAAGATCTCCGATCCTCTGGCCTCCTCTGGTCTACTAGTTCACAATCTCTACAGCTGAGGGCTTTGAGAGAATAGTCAGCAGCTACCGCCGCAAGTGGCTGGGATAACCTTGAAGTCTTAGCAGCATTGCCCTGTTTGGTCAGAAAAACAAGCTGAAACTACCCATCAGCAGCCTGAATGAGAAATTCCTGGTGACCCGTACAAGGGCGAAGCAGCAATACATAGAATCAAGCAACCCAAAAGCCTCCCAAGCAGGCATCCAGGTAAATACAAGAAGAATGTGGAGGGCTCAGGATTCAGGCAGGCTAAGTCACGGCTACAGCACAATGTGCTAATGGACACAGTGACTCCCAGAAGAGGCGGCAGGCAGACGTGTGAACAGCAGTCGAGGAGGAATGAGCCAGGAGGATGGTTGGAACACGGCAACAAGGAAATAGGACAAGATGGGAGCGACTAGTGAAGCAAAATGTCACACAGCCTGAGCATTGGAAGGCAGAGCTCCATTACACATTAATGATCTGGGCAGTCTGCAATGTCCCACCAAGCCCATCTAACCTGTTCTGTTGGGACACGGTGGAATCACCATCATGCCCTCTTTGCCTGAAGAGAGGAACCCTTGAGCACAACTGACAGAACAGGGCCGCAGTCATGGGTGGAGTGCAAGGTGTGAGCCTGTTGAAGTGGGCTGCAGAACGTTTGCTAAACCATCGCTCTATATGGTCTATATCCTATTGGGCATCACAGGGGCCAACAGGAGAAAGGCCATCAAGGCCACAACAGAGGGAGCGGGAAGAGCCTCTAGGTTGCCTGGGCGAGGGTGAATGATGTGAGGGATCTGAAACACCCAATGACCTCAGGCTACATCAAAGGATGTGGTTTTTAAATATACCTGCTTTTCACAAAGCACGTCTAATCACTGGTTCACTTCCCTCCGCAGAGATCATATTATGCCAGGTATGTGCACATGATCCGTGCTCAGGCGCGTGTGCACAAATACCGTAATTCCAAACAGGTCAGTACATGCCTTGGATAAATTCACTAAACCTTTGTCTCCTAAATCATCTCTCAGTGAAAATGAGCAGAGCGACCTGTTCATCCATTCCACACACGTCGGGGTCGAGTCCGGAGAAAAGTGTATTTGGGCCTTCATCAATCTTTTGATTACAAACACGGCGGTAGCGCACACACACACGTACACACACACGCACACACACGCCAGAGCCAGTTAATAATTCTATCCATTCTCCCCTGGCTGGACAGACTCATTTATTATGTCCCTTATCTATCTCATCAGCTGTCTAATAACGCTCATCATCATTGGCTAATGGCCAGCGTGCTGTTACTCTGGCCCTTTACGCACTGTGTATGCGTGTGCAAGTGTGTATGTGTGTGTGTGTGTGTGTGTGTGTGTGTGTGGGCAACAGACCTATACACACTTTTTATGATGTTGTATAGTTCTCCATCCATTCATGTTCAAAGCTGTGTGTTGGCTGTGAGGCTGTACACTCAACAGTAAAAAAAGAAAAAAAGAAATGCTATTCCTTTAGAATTATACAATACATTCTACAGTATATTCTGTTTAAATGTCATGCACATTGGTGATGTTGAAATGGGAACCAACTGGGGATTGTGTGTTATAAACTTGGATTTGGAGACAGAATATGACAATCCTTTGCGGTAATCCCATGAGAGGAGTTGGGATTATGGGAAACAGATTAGAGAGTCTGGAGGAACAACAACTTGATGTCCGCTATCATCCGCTTCATCTGACATGGGCATCGTTTCATCACAACACCACGAAGGCATTTCTGAATGGTATGTCCACTCAATCGGCTATCTCTTCGAAACACAAGGCAACCCCCTCCAAAAAAATCACACTTGCATGTTTGTTACTTTTGCTAGTCATTCACTGTTTACCTCCCACCAGCCCAAACCCTTGCAGGTACCGTGACACACATCTTGGAGTGAATACACTGATGTAGTCGTACTGCATGCGATAAAGGTGAGACACAATCAGCTTACAGGTCTTAGTTACAGTCATGTGATAAAGTACATGGGCGGATGAACACAGAAATTACAGCTAAATTCCAAACCCTTGCATTGACAAAGGTAACACAATTTTAAAAAATCGCACCAAAAAACAACAAATCTGAAACCATTTATGAAATTCATAATAAAACTCGTAACTGTCTATCAGTATCTTACATTGACTGGGATGAATTTTACCCACTCTACAGTACTGCTTTAACTTTATCATGTTCGAGGACTTTTTTGCATGCATGGCCCGCTTCATGTCCCCCCCTCATGTTTGGTTCAGCTTTTTGACAGATGGCCTCACATTCCCCTCAAGAATTATCTGGTACGATATGGAATTCATGGTTGACTCCATGATGGCAAATTGGCCAGGCCCTGAGGCAGCATCAAACCAGAATGCAAAGCAGCACCAAGACCTCATAACAACCATGCTTTATGGTTGGGTATGTGGGTCTTCTGTTCAAAGACAATGTTTCATTTTGGCATTACAGCCAAAAACATTACATTTGAATCATTCCAGAGCACGTTATTCAAATAGCTTTTGTCTTTAGCTGTGCCTCTAACAGTATTCTTTACCCAGGTGTTTTCTGGCAAACGTTAGCTGTGTATTGATATGCTTTTTTAGGAGCGGTGGCTTCTCCCTTCCTCCCATGTAGCCAAGTTAGTGCAGTCTCTTCCTGACAGTTGAGAGAGGCCAGTAAATCCCTTGATGTTCTTAGAGACTTCTTTGCACATTTTGCCATTTTGACCTGTTGCTTGACTTCAGTCTCTCCTAATCAGCAAGTGAAATGCATGTTCAATTGTAGGTAAATCAGAAGATTAACTTGACCAGTCTAAAATGTTCCACTTTTTCCCAAAGGACTCCTTGGTTGCATTGGCAGTGTGTTTCGGGTCAGTGTCCCATTGCATTGTAAAGTGTTGCCCTGTGAGTCTGGTGGCATTTTGTTGTACATTGTCTTGGTAGTCAAGATGCTTCTGTAGACTTCTGAATTTATTCTGCTGCTGCCATCATTTGTTGCATCATCAGTAAAGATGAGTGAGCGTATTCCAGAGGCAGCCATGCAAGCACATGCCATGACACTTCACAGATAGTATAGGTAGTATGCTTTTTGGATCAGACTGCCTCTGTACTTGGCTGGTCTCTGTACTTTTAAGCAAATATTAATCTGGCCTTTCTGTTTTTGGTGCTGATCAGAGTTTTGCAACTTGCAGTGTAGCCTTTGTAATTCTGCTGCCAAAGTTTCTGCGAACAGTAGATTGAGACTTTTTCACTACACCATTCTTGAGGTTGGTGATTTCACTGAGACTTATTTTAGGGTTGTTTTTCACAGCTCTGGTCATTTTTCTGTCATCATCATGTTTTTTGTGGCCAAACTGGTCTTTGCCGATTGCTGAAGACTAGAGATTTCTTTCTTTTTTAGGACATTCCAAACTGTTGATTTCACCATGCCCAACTTTTGTGTTGTGGTTCTAATAGAGTTCCTCTTCCATTTTAGCATCCAAATCGCTTTTTCGTCTTTCACAGACAGTTCCCTAGTCTTGATGTTGTATTAAGCCTACTAATACAGATTCTAAAGGCAAAATCAGAGGATTGAACTGAAACTACACATTCATAGCTCTTTTGTGTGAACAATCAATGCAACAGGAAACACCTAATCATTTAGAAACACCTGTGAGCCAAATGTCCCAATACTTACTGTATGCACACATAAAATGGGGGGATGGAACTCTGACGGTGCAGTTTTTCTTAGTTGGTAAAACATATGTGTTGAAACCAACAGAAATAAAAAGTGACTTTTGCCTCAAATTCATCTTTTAATCACATTTTATAATGCATGCCTTGAGTGTACAGCAAAATAAAATGTTTATTGTCCCAAAACTTATGGAGGGCACTGTATGTACAAAAAAATACATCTTCCGGGGGGCTGTATTTTTACATGACTATAAGTAAAAGTAACCTTTTTCTTCCAAGAGAGCTCCATTAAACTTAAACTACCAAATATCAAAGCATGATATCCATAGAACTAGGCAGGCTCCCAAAACATCACACTGTTCCCTAGATAGAACTCTGGTTAAAAGCAGAGCACTATATAAGGAATAGGATGCAATTTGGAAAGAAGCCATAGTATTTCAACCACAATGAATGTACCAGTAATGACATCACAATTGCCCATGTCAAGCTGACCTCCATTCAAAAAGCTTCAATTACCGCCTTTCAGAAGCCTGTGGATGTGGGTGTATTCCAGGTCTCAGCTATTCAAACATATTATTTATATTTCACGGAGGTAACTGCCAAAAAGGTGGGGGAGCTCTCATCCACGCGTGTTGACGCACAACTTTGTTGCGCACACAGAAAAGTGACTCATTGAGTGTACACAGAGAAATTGACTCCATTACAAATCTCTGCGGTAAGTGTCCTCGAATCTCAGCCATTCCATGGAGTTAATCCAATCCAAAGGTAGCAGACACGATTCAAGGTTAACTATAACTAATTATTGAGACTTTACCTAAGTGAACTAGTTCAGCACTACAAGGGAATTGTGAAACATCTGGGGGGGGGCCCTGAGAAGAGGTTTGAGAACCATTGCTCTACAGTACACAACTACACCTAATAAGTGTTTGTAGCACATGCTTACGAAAAGTAATAACTCCTTATGGACTGATTAAGTGATACACTCTATATGTTTCAGAAACAGGCCAAGGGAAAAAAACATTGATTTAGCCTTTCATTAAGTGTAAAGGCTCTTCTGGTCAATGCCACTTTGTTTGACCTTAGCTGCTGCTGCTGTTAAAGCACATCTCTTCTCTGCGGATTAAAACCATGACACTACAGTTTGGAGAATTTTCAGTAACTTCCCTCAGCGTGCTCTGAAGATTTTCTGACTCCAGGACCAAGAAAATGGATTATAAACAGCATTTTGAAGTTTCATAATTGTATGTTTATGAATTAAAAGGGGGATGGGGGATATTTAGTACATTCCTCGAAATGTTTCTCTTTTTGGAGAAGAGGTTTTACATTAGACAAGGACAATATAAAACATAAAATCTTTATGTGAGAGCAGGTTTTCCTTTCCTCGTTTTTATTCACTACCAAAGCCTTTTGGTAACGGACAATTGGGCAATTCACTATTGCATGCCAGATCCTGTTTAACCACTAGTAGCGACAGGGACAGGGCTGAACTCCTTGATGACTAGTCTAACAGACTGTGTGTAAACATATGGTCCGGGATTTCCTCCTGCACATGCTACAGTGAGTTAATTCTGACAGAAGGAGCTGATTGAGAGTTCACACTGCTAATTCTCCTTCTGGTTCTCCTCCTACTTCTGCAGTTAGCCTACTAACATATTTTAGCCACTTGAGATTCAATTGAAGCACAGTGTGTGTGTGTGTGGGTGTGTGTGTTTGTGTGTGTGTGTGTGTAATAAATGGCTCCCTGTGGGCCAAAGCTGATGGAGTATAGTAGTGTGACACACACACACTCCACTACCAGTGTCATAGGTCCGTTACTAATGTGTCTGTCTGCCCAGTGATTGGCTGTAGTCACATGTGTCCTTAGGTGTGTCTCTCTCGCTCCACCTCCCTCTATCTTTCCATCTACATCCTTCGCTCACTCCCTCTCTCATGTCCCTCCACAATTTCTTGCTCACACACTCACGTACCTTCTCCTACTCCTATCCCTTCTTTCACTGTAAAGCAAGGCATGAAATTAACTGTTATAAAGAGTAAGGGCTTATTTTGTGGCTGTAGGCGCTCCAATATCAATCCTGAATCCTGTATGATAGGGTGCCAGCCTGAGTGTGTGTGTCTGTATGTGTGTGTGTCTGTGTGTATGTGTGTGTGTGTGTGTGTCTGTGTGTCTGTGTCTATGGGTGTGTGGAAGAGGTCTAGACATCATTTTTACTGTTTCCCTCTCCATCGTTTGCAGACAAAAAAGAACCTCAGGGGACTAAGATGGGCTGGGACTGGGAACGGTCCTGTGTAGAACCTCAGGGGACTAAGATGGGCTGGGACTGGGAATGGTTCTGTGTAGAACCTCAGAGGACTAAGATGGGCTGGGACTGGGAATGGTCCTGTGTAGAACCTCAGAGGACTAAGATGGGCTGGGACTGGGAATGGTCCTGTGTAGAACCTCAGGGGACTAAGATGGGCTGGGACTGGGAATGGTCCTGTGT
>JACXGI010001035.1:0-10835 GCA_016801175.1 Esox masquinongy | reverse complement strand
ATATTTGATTATATCTTTTCATGTGATAACACTGAAGAAATGACACAACACCAAGGTGGAGGTGGAGGTCTCTAACATCCACCAGCTTTGTGATGTCATCATGGAGGAGTGGAAGAGGACTCCAGTGGCAACCTGTGAAGCTCTGGTGAACTCCATGCCCAAGAGGGTTAAGGCAGTGCTGGAAAATAATGGTGGCCACACAAAATAATGACACTTTGGGCCCAATTTGGACATTTTCACTTAGGGGTGTACTCACTTTTGTTGCCAGCGGTTTAGACATTAATGGCTGTGTGTTGAGTTATTTTGAGGGGCAGCAAATTTACACTGTTATACAAGCTGTACACTCAATTCTTTCCATTGTAGCAAAGTGTCATTTCTTCAGTGTTGTCACATGAAAAGATATAATCCAATATTTGCAAAAATGTGAGGGGTGTACTCACTTTTGTGAGATATATACACACACACATACACACACACACACACACACACACACACACGCTAGTGTTTCCTATACATTTATTCATTGATTCCTGTCATTTGCAGTCCATTAGTTCCTGTCTACAGTCGTCCAGACTTAATGATGTTGCTGTTCTGTAGCAGGGGAACTCAGTGAGTCTGAGTAAAACTGCATTATAATGGGAATTTGAAGCTCATAGGCGTGAGCACTGCGTAGACAGAGATATAGCTCTGCTTCAGGAAAGAGAGGAGCAATGGAGAGAGAAAAAATGGAAAAGAAATAGAGGAGCCAGAGAAGAGATTGCAAAGAGCGAAAGATGGAGAAAAGTAGAGGTGGAGGATGAGTGGAAAGATAGTAGAGAGAAAGATATAGCAACGGCGGAGGATGAAAAGATAGGGAAGAGAGAGAAAGACAGAGATAGTGACTGAGCGTGTTTATGGTAATGTTTTAATCTCTTAACATGGAGAGGAAAACCAAGCCAAGAGGCATCCCCTTGCCTTTTTCAATCCTCTCTTCACATGTGCCTCAGAGGTAACATTCCAAAAGGCAGTTAGAAGACAATTCTACTGCCATCACTGGAACATTCTAATTCCCAAAAGGTCACGCTACCTGAACAGTTTCATGCTGCTACCTACCATATTGTATAACTGTTACAGAACATATACTAAAGCAGTCACGTTCTAAAAGTGGTTACGATCCGCAGGGTTCTCGACAACTGATAGTGCTTGCTGATAAGGCGTGAGCGGAGCCATACCAGCAGCGCAGTGAAAATCATCTCCGCCTTGCGCCTCAAGCACAGAGCTCGCCTTAAGCTCAGTATCATGGCCAAGGAAGTATTAGCACTTTATCGATATGTACAGTGGCCTCCAAAATGATTGGTCCTAATGATGCGAAAAAAGGTAATAACTATCACTTCTGTTCATCAGCTTGATTTTTAAATATGAGACATATCTAAAGTGTAATTTAGGTTAAATTCTTTAAATAAAACACATTCTAAATCAGGAAATACATATTTTTTCTTAAAAACATCTCACAATTATTAGCACAACTCTAAATGATTATGAGCAATATCTAAGATGTGATGAACATGCCTAGAAGAGGATGGCAATTATTTTGTCCCCCGCAGGCAGTGAGGAGGATTTAGAGAATTGTATTAGTTGGTTGAAAATTGGGGTCATTGTCTCCAAAACTACAAAAAGACACCACCTACATGCCAACAAGTTCTCTACATGTTCTTGGAACTTTGATTGGGCCTGAGTTCTACGGCCAGGTGAGACAACTGTTGAGTTTCTTGGCCACAAACACTAGTCGTGGGTTTTATGTAAAGATAACTACACAGAAAATAATCTAATCCCTACTGTGAAGAATGGTAGTGGAGATGTGATGTTCTGGGATTTTTTGCGTCCTAAGGCTCTGGAAACCTTGTTAGGACACATGGTATTATGGAGCCTGTCAAGTACCAGAAGATTTTATCTGGCTGCCTCTGCTAGGAATCTAAAACTGGGCTATCATTGGATCTTCCAGCAGAACAATAATCCAAAGCATTCCTCCAAATCTACACAGAAATGGCTCACTGAAACAGAATCTTTTGGAATGGCCATAGTGAACTTAACCCCTCTGAAAAACTATGTGGTGAGCTGGAGAGCAGATTCTACAAGCGAGGACCAAGTACTCTTAGGCATCTGGAGAGATTCTGAATGAATGATCTCAGATCTCTCGCTAAATGTTCATCAAACATTTTAGGACAAGATTCAGTGATGTCATTTTGGCAAGGGGAAGGCGCAAAAAGTACTAAAATCAAGGGTGCCATTAATCGCTCACCTTTACCATAGGGGCCAATAATTCTGGAGGGCACTATATAAGCACATGTTTCACAGCAGTCATCAAAAACCACAATCTTGTACTGTAGCTGTATAATGTTTGTGTTTGTCCTTTAATTTTGTTGGACCAAATGCAATTGTCCTTTAATTTTGTTGGACCAAACATGTTTATAGTACAGGTTTTATTTACATAATCCTGAACTATATCTTTAAGCATAGGAGCATTTTCCAGGTCCTCAAAGAGCTTTCTTTTGAAAAGAAATGTTCTGAGACTTTGAAAGCGTTCTATTTCTGTACTGCCTCTGAGAAATAAGTGGTTAATGGCTGACATCATGTTTGAGTGTTAGGTCAGGACAGAGAGACAGTCAGGGTCAAACTCATTACTAAATCATGAGATTATGAATTATGTAGCCACAATTTGTGGCTCTGATGTAATGATTATGGAAAATTGCATTAATTATGAAGATATGCCAAACAGGATAAAGTCCCTGCCTGTTTCTAACATTGTGTATCCCACAGCAAAAAATCTAAGAATTTACTGTACTGTTTGTTTAATTGTAGTTCTATTATTTGTAAGAATGGACAGTGCTATCAAAACCCATGCCTGGGGCCCTTTACAGTGTTCATCAAGTAAGACGTATCATTTATGCTAATCTTAGGGCTTATCAATATGCAAATGTAAGAGCACTGGCCCTAGTCCTAGAGATGACACATGCGGCAAAAATTCCAACGTTCCCAAAACGAACGATGAAACAAACAAAATGGTATCTATGGAAACAGACGTGACGTCTGGTGAAGTAACAGGAAAAGAGAAATAAAAACGCCACTGATACCTCTTTTTCACTGACCCTTCACTGAGACTTGGTGGCACTCTTCAACAAACTGTCAATCTACAGTGTAGTAGAGCTTAGAGTCAGATTGGGTTAGTAGCAGGATAGTAGTAGCTTGGTAGCTTGATTGTATTCCAGTTAGTAGCTTGATTGTATTATTTTATTTCAAAAGATGTGCAGCTACTAGCAGCATGACTGTCATAACACAATTACAACACTAAATGTCGTTATTGGTTTGCGTTGTGGCAAGCATACAACACAGGCGCTTGTTGGTTTTGGACGTGCTATTAAACACTATAGCTGCCTAAGTGGTCTTGTTCATTATACTCTGCAGTGACAAAATCAATGAGCCACCTGAACAGTCCTGAGTTATTTGATTCTTCAGTTTCATCATGCCCCCATAGTGTCAGGTTTACAGAATTTGACACAGTCAATAAGCTACAATGAGAGGTGCCCATTCCTACGAACTTCCAGGTTGTTCATGAATACTACCATGGTTACCTTTGGCTAGCATTGCTACATTAGCTTTGCTAGAGATACTGCTTTCTATAATATATCTGGCCCTCTCGAGCATAGCTAGCTAGAGCATTCCAGATGTACTGTGCTTGTGTTAAGTTTCATTACTCGCTCTGCGAAGTCTGTTACTGTCCACAAACCTGTCAACCGGTCCTCTAGCTGATGAGCAGAATAGAAAGCAGGGAGCAGTGAGAAAGCAGGGACCTTCCCACTGTTGTTTGTCCTGTGATGCTAGCTTGTTTGATGTCTGGTTTATTAGGTTCCATCTGCTTCATTAAACAATTTTCTCGAAGGTTCAGACTCATTGCAGCATCCTGCTCAAACTGCATTTTTTTTTAAATTTAAAGTTAATCTACACTTTAGTGAAAATTAATTAGCTGTGGATTACTTCAGAAGCACGACTGTCTCTTTAGCGCCATCTGTTGAACACTGAATATAGAGATCAAAAAGCAGTCCTTTGAAATTGTGCTGGGTATAGTAATGCTTTAGACTAAACACCCAGAGCTGCTGCTGGCAAAGTAGTAAGAAGTATTTTTTTTTTTTTACAATCACAAGTGGGGCACCGCACTCTTGCCCTAATGGGCAGACCATCAGTGGTCCATAGATTTATCCACATATACCTAAAAACTCAGGGTGAGAAAGATACGCTTTTTTTTGTTTTTCCTAACTTGAAAGCAATGTGGAGATTTATTAATCTAATCTCATTGTCAGCTAAAACCATAGGCAAGGGAACTTGCCAACCAATGTTTTGTTTGGGTAAACAGAATATTGCAGAATGCAGACCCATGCTTTCAGTTTAGTGAAACCCCATATTACTGATCTTTAGTTTGGTAAAACAGTAAATAGCAATCCATGCTTTTAGTATGGTGAGGCAGCCAACAGCAGAACAATAATTTTTGGGGAGTGAAACAGTCAATGCCTTTTGCTTTCTTAAAAAGCATATTGCATATCCATGATTTTAGTTTGGTGAAACAGCATATTGCAGAACATTGCATTTAGTTTGATGAAACGGCATACTGCAGCATCCTGCTTATACCACGCTAAGTAGATTTGGTAGAGAGGAAGAAGGAGACGTGGGCTCTGATCAATGTTCCCTCATTTTTTTTTACATTAAAGAGCCGATGTCTAGACTCCAGAGAAGAATCGTTGAAGTTGTGAGAATTCTGTGCAATGTCTGGCACACAATTACAATGAACTTAAGGCTGTATCCACTTTGTTACAATGACCGTGGGCTATTATGGCTATTTAAGCATAATTTAGGTCTATATGAGTGCCCTACAAACAAAACCAATGGAGCAAATTCTATAGCATTTTCACAGAGAAATAGCTTTAAATTTCAATGATGTAGCCTACAGGAGCCTTTGTGTGGTGTTCGACGTAGGCCCAACATTCAAACAAAGAAATGAATTAGCCTTCAAGATTTTGCACTTACGTCCACTTTAGAAAATAAACCACTAAAATGCATTAGAATTACCATAGAGAGAATTAAACAATGTAGTCTACCCATCTGCCTAAGAGCATTTAACAATTTAAAACAATTGACAAAAACATTAATAGGTATCAGGTTTTAAGAGATACAGACTAGTACATAGTTTTCTGCATGAAATTTTTTACATAAATAATGAAGTAGCTGGGAATGTCGAAACAATCAAACTAGCAAGGGCAGTGATGATCTTTCGTCTGTATTAATATGTGTAGCAGATATATTTTTATGCTAGCCAGCTATTTACAGTATATTGCTATACCTTCGAATGGGCTATTTTTTCTTCCCAAATTTTTTTGGGGGTCTGGAGCTAAAATGTGTTAGCTTCTAGTTCATTGGGGGGAATCTCAGTTGAATCACTTCACTATCTACCTCCATTATAATGAACGTAATGTCATCCCCAGGTAGCATACGGTATCTCTCCTGTCAATCAAAATAATTGGCATTTACCAAATGGGCTGAGTCAGAGACAGACAGTATGCATGTGCATTGCAAGCAGGTTCTTTGCTAGGTAAATTTGACAGCCAGGTGAAAAAGTTGAGCGGATTTGCCTACTGTTCCCTCTTTATATTGAGTAATCTTTTCTAGGCTAGCGGGTGTTCTTGTGTAGGTTGGCTTGCACTGGTAACGGAGAGTGATTTTAAAGTTAGATTCATTATTAGGGTCTGTTGCATTGAAAAGGGAGCAGATAGTATGTTGATTAGCTCAGTAATGTTTTTAATACTACAATCCCTTTTCCCAAAAAGTTGTGACACTGTGAATAAAAACAGAATGCAATGATACATTCTGTGCAAATCAAATCAAAACACTATATTCAATAGAAAACAGTACAAAGACAACTCATCAAATGTTGAAACTGAAACAATATATGCCCACTTTTTTTTTTTTTCATTTTGATGCCAGCAACACAGTTAAAAAATTTGGGACAGAGGGAACAAAAGACTGGAAAAGCTGTGTTAAGCTGCTAAAAAACTAAACCTAGTGGAATATCACACAACTAATTAAGTCAATTGGCAAAAGGTAAGTAAAATGATTGGGTATTAAAAGATAATTCCAGAGAGGATGGGTCTGTCAGACGTGAGGAACAAAGTTCGCCACTTTGTGAATGACTGTGCAACAATTTAAGAATAACGTTTCTCAACATAAAATTGTAAAGAGTTTGGGGATCTCATCATCTCCGGTACATAATATCATTAAAAGATTCAGAGAATCCGGAGAAATCTCTGTATGCAAGGGACAAGGCCAAAAACCAATATTGGATGGCCGTGATCTTTGGGCCCTCAGGCGGCACTGCATTAAAACCAGACACGATTCTGTAGTGGACATCACTGCATGGGCTCAGGAAGACTTCGAAAAACCATTGTCTGTGAACACAGTACGTTGCTGCATCCACAAATGCAAGTTAAAACTCTACCATGCAAAGAGGAAATCCTATATAAACAAGATCCAAAAACACCGCCTCCTTCTCTGGGCCTGAGCTCAGTCAAGGATGGACTGAGGCGAAGTGGAAAACTGTCCTGTGGTCTGACCAATGAAAATGTTTAATTATTTTTGGGAATCATGGGTGTCGCATCCTTCGAGCTAAAGAGGACAGGGACCATCCGCCTTCTTATCAGTGCACAGTCCAAAAGTCAGCATCCGTGATGGTATGGGGGTGCATTAGTGCACATGGCATGAGTGACTTGCACATCTGTGAAGGCACCATTAATGCTGAACAATATATACAGGTTTTGGAGCAACATATGCTGCCATCCAGATTACATCTTTTTCAGGGAAAGCCATGCTTATTTCAGCAAGACAATGCCAAACCACATTCTGCACGTATTACAACATCATGGCTCCATAGTAAAAGAATCGGGGGGCTAAACTGGCCTGCATGCAGTCCAGACCTGTCAACCATTGAAATCATTTGGCGCGTTATGAAACAAAAAATACGGCAAAGGAGACCACGTAATGTTAAGCAGCTGAAATCCTATATCAAGCCAGAATGGGAATAGATCTCACTTTCAAAACTACAGCAATTTGTTTCCTCAGTTCCCAAACGCTTACGGAGAATTGTTAAAAGAAGAGGTGATGCAACACACTGGTAAACATGCCCCTGTCCCAACTTTTTAAAAATGTGTTGCAGGCATCAGATTCAAAACGGGATGAGTGCCCTGGGTGCCCCTAATGAACCACTGCTGGGTTCACTGGTTGCTTTGTGTCTCACTCTATTTAGGATGAACTAACATCTGACTTGTAGCTACGGGGGGAGAGTGGATGCCACACAAACCTTACCACAGGACGTCGACTAATGCCCATCTATTGGTGTAGTGAGTTTATTTCGCTAGCGCTAGCATTCTTTCTCTCACCCCTTATCATGTATAGATGTGCCTTCATTGCACATCTATATATTCCACTTGTAATATACATATACTTAATACTTGTAAATTTTCTGCCCTCTTCTATTTGCGCTTCTGGTCAGATGCTAACTGCATTTCGTTGTACTGTACTTGTACTCGTTCAATGACAATAAAGTTAAATCTAATCTAATCATTGTGCAGTATACCCGTTTAGAAAAGCCACTTGATACTTAACAATATTCATTGAAAGTTTACAAGGACCAGGACCGGAAGCTTTAGTTAGTCATAATTTCTCCTGTTTAGCTGTTTTTTTGCGGTTCGTTTGTGGACTATTCCTTGCTGTGAAAAAGAAACAAAAGAACCACTCCTTTCAACACATAGTCAAACTTTATTCTTGCCTTTGGTCTAATGATTTCATAAGTGGGTAACAACAGACCCATCACACTGGCTAAAATTACTGTATGGCCGTTGAAATAAGCTAGCAAAAATTACTGTGGCCTTTGAAAAATAATAGCCAAAATTCTGCCCACCATCAATTTTCCATTCCATTGCCTACAGTAGTCATGGAAATGTGCAGAGGTTTTCAGAATTTAGGGACTAGTCAAGACGTTGTTATTTTATGAGATCCAGTTTTCAGTGGGCAGATGGCTCCAGGAAAAACTTCCTGGTACACCATGTCACCATCTGATGAGAGACAATGCCCATGCCCACCCCCTGATCAAAGGTCATTGCCCAAAATTGTGTGCCGTATTATATAACTTTAGTATCCAGCATGCTATAGAATAGACTTGTTCTGGGCTACGACAGGAAACTTGCCAAACCCCAGTGTTTGGCAGGGAGGAAGAGGATGATGAGTCACAAGAGGATGAGCCCGAAGGGCCCATACGGAGACAGGAAGGACCGGGTGAGCCTGGAATGTGGAGACGTGGTTTCCACAAAGTGCATAATCCCCAGACGCCGTCAGATGGTCCTTGGGATCCACCACCATGCACGTGTCCTCCCTGAAGGAGCTGCTTTGCTTGGCCCAGCTAGCTCCCAAGAAAATTAGAGCGCGCCAATGTGTGTTTGTGTGTGTGTGTGTGTGTGTGTGTGTGTTGGAACAAGAGCGTTGTGTAACACTCATATGGCCGTACACAACATTATATCCCACTGATCCCAAGCGTACTTCCTGTCATGCAGATTTTTTATTTTTTAATCCAATCCTCATAATAGTTTATATATTTGTAAGACTGTGGGCTGTCCATATTGATAGATGATCAATACAGGATGATGACCTTGTACCAGATTACTACTGTTCAGTCATACAATCATTAAGGCTAAAACCGTTACACACACACACACACACACACACACACACACACACACTTGCATGCTCAGCTAGATTCTGGGCAGATTAAAAATATTGCGGCTGCAACCTTTACAACAACTCCAATAATACCTACCTATCTATCTATGCTATCAATCTAAGCTATCTATCTATGCTATCTATCTTTCCTCCCACCCTCTGACTGGACTGATGCTCCATGACTAGTCTGCCATCTGTCGATGACTGATCTGAGTTAACCCAATCAGAAATACGTAGGCAGTGAATAATCCTGTATTGGTCCAGAGCTGCAGAAGTTGTGTCTGTTCCTGGTCATCATACACACAACCATTTAAAAGGCAATGACTGACAGACTGACTGTGTTGTCAACAATACAGAAAACCGAGTGCAGGTTTGCCTGTTTTTTCTAGCGTTCTCTCTTGTTCTTCTCTGTGTGGAGTTCCCTGACTTTGTGTGTGTGTGCATGAGAGAGTGACCACACACACACGCGTCAATTTAATGTTGGTAACTTTGACAATTAATTAAGAGGTTGAGAACGGGGAAGCAGCAGCAAAACACAGATGCAAATTAGGAGACGCTATCCTTTTTGGGACACCTAAACAATTTCTATTTAAAATCCCTTTTCCCTTGCCCCTAGCCCTAAACCTAATCATAAAAACCTAACATTAATCCTAACACAAACTGTTTTTTATTTCATATATATTTTTAAACGCTTTTTCTATAATTGTCCAATTCTTGATTATGACCTTGGTTCATGGAAACACCTCCACAGCACGTTCAGGAGAGTTGGAGATCAAGACGTGTCTTCTGAAGCACATCGCACTAAGCCGTTCTGCTTCTTATCACACTTCAAGCCAGCTTCTCTCATATTAATCTTAAAATCACACTGTCGCCAGTCTACCAAATTCTAATAAAACCTTGACCTTCCTCAGGAGGCAAATGTTGTTCAAGGACGCTGCAGTAATAGTGAGTAGGTCCTAGAAGATTGCAGGAGAGAGCATTCTGACTTAAAACAAACGGGTGCAATGATTTTAGTGGTTCATTTGTAAATACACAGAATAAAGAAAGAAAGAAAAAGAAACTGAGACTACCTAAGAACTCTTCAGTGGCTGTCTATTTTTCTGTTTGTAAGTAATTCTAAGAGCAGTTCAAAGACAAGTGTTTTGCTGTATGAGAAAAAGACACAGAGAGTGCCACAGGCAGTGATGTCTTGATTATTAAACCTGCCAGAAACACACTGTAGGCTACCTAAGCAGACCTAGTTCATGACCATGTGACAGAGTTCACAACCTCAGTAAATAATAGATATAATATAATTATACACTGACATTATTTACAACCATTATTCCTGAATAAAAAATGTCTAAATTTACTCAAGTACATTTAAAAAAAAACATTGTACAAAAATGTATCTAACGAGTAACATATTTCCTTTACCTTTTTAGATCAAACATTTAAAAAACATAATAATAACAATTTAATAAATACTTTTGAGATCTTTCTAAGGACCCCCTGTATTAGCTCTATGGACACTCAATGGACCCGGGACCCCAGATGAATATGCCTGGTCTGAAGCCCCTTACTGTCCTATCATGTTAACCACACACAAGCAAAACACAGGTTTGTGCTAACAGATGCAACAGATTCGTAATTTCCCACCCTGTATTTAAAAATAAGGTATTTACATATATTCCACAGCAGGAAAAATGAGTGAGTGTGTGAGAGAAAAAGAGGAAGAGAGTGTACGGATGTCACGGCTTGCTGCTTGTACAACCGTAATCTCTTTAGAGGCGCTGAATGATGATAAGAGCATCGGGTAAAATACCTTCTCATACAAATAGCCTACGCCTGAAATTACTTCCTATGCTGGCTGGAAATAGAGACTAAGTAATATCTGCTGCAGCAGACACAAAGGAGTGAACGCACACACACACACACACACACACACACACACACACACACACACACACACACACAAACACACACACACACACACACACACACACACACACACACACACACACACACAAACACACACACACACACACACACACAGACACACA
>JACXGI010001034.1:67650-105608 GCA_016801175.1 Esox masquinongy | reverse complement strand
AGTGCAAGAACCTTTAAAGTGCTCTTAATTTCTTCCTCCCCCCCCCCCTCAAATCACTGAACTGATCAATTGGCTTAGCTGGTCATTTAAGCTACCATTTCTAGGGCCCACACAGAACATTGAGCATGAAATGAGAGAATAGACAGGTGCAGTAAAAAGAAAGAACAACAAAGATTTAAAAACAATATGGCGATCAAATACTCCACTAAAGACCTCAGGCACGAAAAACATAGAAGAGAAAGAACAGACAGGCGTACAACAAGGACAGCGCAACATACATTTAATACAACCTTGGTTTTAGTTTAAACGTTGCTTTGTCTGAGCAGGTTCGGAATGCCTTATCTTACAACACCGTTCTGTAAGCAACACATTGTTCATCCACTGACATCACCACAATGCTGCCAAACATCACTCAACTAAATTTGTGCAATAAAACCGGAATGTCAACCGGAGTAGAGCCATTAGTTGAATTAATGGGGTTAAAATGAGCTATTTAGTTGAAAAACTGTTTTTAAGTGGTTACATTTGAACCAAGCAACCATAAACATGTCGTTCCCAACAAATTTTGTACCGTCATGTTATCTTCGTAAGTCTGTACATTTAGTTTGCATCACAGTTTGCCTAAGCAAACATTTATCACCAAAACTGTTTTTGTACAAGGACATAGTTAGCACATCTTATGTACAATACATAATGCACTTGTTAACCATCAGAAAATCTTCAGTTTCCTTTTATTTGAACTGTAGCTACTTAAACCCAACTTTGCTGTTGGGGTGTTATTTTGACATTCGTCCACCAGGTGGCGTGGGCTAATGTTAGCGCTGCCCTTGAATGTGCATAGTGCTCTATGCGCTTGTACAAAAACATTTTGGTAATAGATGTTTGCTTAGGCCACCATAGAAAATGTGCACTGAGCATTGTGCATGCAAGAAAAAGACAAAAAGGTAAATATTTTAGCACAACACATGACATGAATTAGTATTTTCGATCATTAATTTTCTTTAGCTAGGTCAGAAAATTACAGTTCACAAAAGTACACTGTTGATCATTAAACTTTCCACCATTGCAGAGAACAAATCGTCTTCTGGAAATAGGGTCTTTCCATTAGATTGATGGACTTATCCAACGAATAGTACTGGTTGTCGGAATGCAAATGTGCATAACTGGCCTAGAGTAGAAGACCCACCCTCTCTTGCTTGCGGAATGAATATACAAATGTCTGGTTACAGAATTGCAAGTTTGTGAAATGTGTTCAAACTTACAAGCTTGTCAAATATTGCTTGCAAGCACGTACCTAAACGTACAAGCTTGCAAAATGTAATTACAGATTTGCGCATCAGCATCAGATGACCACAGCCCTCAATATACGACAACACATTTTGAGTCCACACATTGAGTTTTGACATGCTTAATATTATTAGAATTATTAGTAAAACAATCCCAGCAGATGATATAGAAATCAACCCAAAACCAAAGCCTGTACAGTTTGGTAAACAACATTAAAGGCAATATGTGCATAATCAAACATGGTAATAGACATGTTGTGATTAACATAACATTACAAATAAGCTATAACATAGGGGTAATCTTATTTGGACAAGCTTTGATCCTCATTTAGAAGTTCCCAAATCAATTAAACATTGATACATATTCTTCTGTACTGAAATTAGTGCTATGGTTTGGGTCTGATCATTAAGCTAGTATCGATATTTCTAATTGCATGTTTCAAAACTACTGAGGGATTCGCAGGGTGAATGCTTAATGTTGGCCAGTTTGTAAAATAATTGATCAAGCAATAAGATTATAATGCACTTTTCCCATTTGTTTGTGGTTTAAAAACGTAATCGTTTGAATCACTTGAATTAAGTTAAACTTAGTTTTAGTTTAATAAAAATCTTTCACTCAAAGCACCTTTTCAGTCCCAAGTTTTGTGACGGAAGCAAAATGGATTTCCATTATACTTTTTTACCATGGCTAAATTATATTCTTACATCAATAGCAATTTACTTACAGGCTCTGAGTGGCCCATAAATGACTGAGGAAACAAATATAACATTTGTAATTGTAACCATGATGAATTTCCAGGCGTCCTTTAACTGCGCGGTCATTAATGCACGGCCAATTCATCACGAGCAATGTGTAGAAAGTGACAGGGACACTTCACCCTGCAATTCATCTCACCCCTATAACTTTCCTTCAGCTCTGGTGTTAAGGACTGTTAAATTAAAGACGGTCTTAAATCATAAGGCAAAGAGAGACGATCAATGTTTTATCAAATGGGCTGATCGACAAAGCGCTTAAATCATGTATTAGAAAGTTTATAACAGGTAGTAACACATCGGCCCTGTTGGAGCCTATTCGGTCTCGCATGGTGGGGAGAGGGTGTTTGAGGAACAAATGAAGTATGTTTAAGCCAACAAAAAAACAGGGTGGAGCGAGAAGGTTGATGTTTGACTGACGCCAAGCTGCCTGGGAGGATTTGTTACCCAAAATGCCACTGCTCAGTGACGCTGGCTTGACGGATTGCAAAGACATTCTGGTTGTGAAAGTTCCCCACATTGTAATATTTGATTGCATTTGATATAGTGCTACTGATCGATCCCATGGACCAGAGCAAGTACTAGCACACCAAAGAGGCTATGGAAGACTCATAAATTATAAGCAACCAAGTCGGCAGACCTGGTAGTGCTTTGGTGCTTTCCAAGATACACTCATAATCCTAATAACATTTCCCATGGATTTAGCATCGGTTTAATAAAGAACCAACAACGGTCTTGGTAATTCAACTTGGTATTTCAAAAGGTGCTCAGGAACAAAGCGTTACAAACAAAGTCTGTTCATAGTATAAGAAGTTCACCGGAGAGGGAACATATGCGGTTGTCTTCGAATGTTAAGTTGAGAAGTTGCTGCTCCTCATCTGGTACCTACAGATGTACTACACAACCCTAACACTGGAGTCTAGTAAAAGGTTATTGCATGGCAAATCATTGATTGTAAGTTGTGTTATATGGGTTATGAAGGGACCAGTTTCTGTTCTAATCAGGTCATATGGTAAACAGAGCTATAAATTAATTGGTTCCATTTTTGGTAGCTATCAATCGGATACATTAGGGCTGGGCGATAAAACCGTATTCATTTTATCATGAAATTACAAGTAAGATATCAATGATAACTCAGGTTTTCATGAAGTTTTGTCCATTTTCCTCAATATTTACAAATTGACTTAAATAAATGTGCAAAAATTTCTAAAATCCTGTTTTGCACAGTCATTATGGGTTATTGTGTGTAGATTGATGAGGAAAAAAATCCATATAATCTACTTCAGAAAAAGGCTGTAACATAAAATGTGGAATAAGTGAAAGGGTTAAAATAGTTCCCGAATGCACAGACTGGTTGATCAGACTAAAGCACAGATTCACAGTGCACAACATGACCAATCATTAAGAGTCAGCCCACCTTGCAACAGGGAACCTGGAAATCCTGTTACAGACTCCAGAGGAGGAGTGCTCATCTTTCATGTGGCTATGACAACAGACTGAATCATACTCACATCCAGTTGTTAGCAAAATCTGTCAAATGGGGCATTTTGTCTTTGTTAATACTAGTGAGCACAACGTTTACAACATGTACTTCATTTTATTCATGAAGAGGGCCAGTAGATAGTAATACTTTTGAAATCCGAAAATAATTTGGCAGGGAAAATGGTGAAATCAGCATTCCACAACAATATGGAAATCGCTACTTGGCTAGACGGCAGTAATCGTAGCAAAAAAAAAAAAAAAAGCAAGGTAATTGATGACGTTGAGGAAAGTAAAAATAGACAGCCAGTGGCTGTGGTCCTCATCTCCCATGTTGTGAGCAGAAAGCGGATGTTTGTGGTGCGTTGCTTTTTTCACGACCCCTCAAGGTGGCGCTGTCCTTTGGGATGACTCCCCAGTCTCTCCCAGAGGACTGACCATCTGGATGCAGCAGGGCTTTGACAGGGCTTTGACGGGGCCCAGCCGAAGTCCTTTTTTCTTATTAAACAGAGTGAATTACAGGGGCAATTAGTGTTTGGGGCCTTGCTTAAGGGCACATCAGCATATTTTCAGTTGTCGACTCAGGGATCTGAACCTGCTTTTTAGTTACTAGGCCAACACTAAGCGCTAGGCTACCTGTCTAGTGTATCAACATGATGCAGGCACCTTTTCCTACAGAAAGGCAGCTCAGGAATGCACAAATCGGTGCTGTTGTCTTTGCAGCTTCAGTGACTGGAGGTTCATGAAGCTTCTGTGCAGATCACGTTTTGGCGTGTATTTATTCTCACTGCTCTACTCACGGACAACAGGTTACTCTGGCGAATGTTGCTTCAGAGCAGATGGCGTTAATAGACATTCGCATAGCCTACCTGTGTATTTTGTCCAGTGGTGCTCTGTTAAGTTGCAATATTATATTTGGTTCTGTTATGTGGAATCCTGTGATCATTGTGGTCATGCAGATACTGATTCTACTGTTAATTACCATATTATACAAGCACCATTCACCAGAGAATGTTCGAGACTAACAACATGCACAGAATGTATTCCCAAAATGCTTAAATCTCTTGGCCACACTATTTTGTACATAGTGGGCGGGGGGGGGGGGGGTGGCTCATTACTTTGAAGATCCTCGCCCTAAGTAGTAAGTGACTGCATGTAGATTCTGTACACTACTCGTTCCCTGGCACGTTGACATGAGTGGACATTCGTCAGGACTTCCTCCCCAGGTGGATGGAGGTCGAGGCGATGGATGGACATCTGCTCTGCAGTCATAATACCGTCATGGTCTCTGGAGATCAATGGCCAGCTAATCATTAACTCATTAAACCGTGGACGTTATTAGTGGCAGGCATCATTGGCCATCTGCGACCCAGAGTAGCATCCAGGAAAATGGCATCGGCGAACCAGTGAAGAGACAAACTGACAGAGAGATCTTTGCTTTCGACCGCCATGAACAGCGTCCTCACTCCAAAAAACTCAGATGTGCATCCAGACGTGCGCATGCATACAGACGCACATGCATGCACTCACAGACACGCATGCAGATGTGCACGCACAGACACACACACACAGACAGACGCGCACGCACAGACACGCAGACAGACGCGCACGCACAGACACGCAGACAGACGCGCACGCACAGACACGCAGACAGACGCGCACGCACAGACACGCAGACAGACACACACGCAGACAGACACACACGCAGACACACAGCCAGCTCAAGTCTGATTCAGAACATTAGATCCCCAAGTGGGTTGAGCTGAAGATCAATAGAGAAGCTTCTTAGAGACTCAGAATTAAAAACAAGCTTCAGTTGGCTCTTCAGTGACAGGAGTCCAACAAATATTCTGAAGGACTGACAACTCTTGGGTGTCGCATAATTTCACACGTACCCCACTGCCAGTGATTTGGCTGTCATTTTCACAGAAATGCAAACACGAGGGAAAACAACTGAGAACCGGTACAGCGCGGAGACAAATCTATGACTGCTGCACAATCTTGAAAGATGAGGAGGTCGGGTGTCTGTACCATGAAGCAGAAGAATGAGCTGAAACCATGTGACGCAGAGTTTCTTGATCATAGTAATAGAAGGTGTATAAACACTGAAGGCATGTGTCTGCATAATAGGTCAACACTGCTGTATGTGGGAAATATTACAAGCTGGTTCAATGAAGTACTTCAAAGGGAAAGGCAACCAAGCTGAATTCCAAATAAGCATGGAGAGCTGGAACGCTAACCGTGTGTAGGCCTTGCTGCACAACACTCAATCTGGCAACTGATAAAGACAGAAAAGAAAAGTACCTTCTTTTCAGTCTAATTTCCATTCTGCATAAAATATTGCAGGTTAAATAATAGATGCACACTTGAAAGGGGAAATGGAATCTCATTCCTGATTTATAACACTGTCAGAAACGCTGCTCGTAAAATGATACGTTCCGAGAACATCTTAATGCAGACCAGAGATATATACACACACACAGAACACCACAAAGTCATATTTAGCCTAAAATATGCAAAGAGAAATCATACCTGTGTAAACACCAACATCATTGAGACGCGAGTGTCCAATTTCGTTTGCATACTTCAATACGGTTTCTATTTTTATCACAATGTACAAGACTCCTTTATAAACAGTCTCTGGGAGTGTCAGGCCTACATAAAAAAATAAATTAAAAAAAACACACCCTTCTTTTTCTAACCCTGCCAGATGGGAATAACTGGGCCGCTAATACAGCGACCCTTCAGCTCTGCCTTTTAAAACGACACCCTCTAAATCATGCTCCAACCCTCCCCCCCATCAAATCTCCACACGAGGTACTCTTCACCGTGGATTACTGAACAGAGGGTTTCAGTGGCCCCACATCACATGCAGATGCGTCGTGGCTGTCAACAAGCTTTCAGAAATATAGTCAGTAAGATCGGACAGGTTTTCAACCGAGCTTTGCATACATTTTGGTCCTCCACTCTACCCAGAAAATGTGGCTACGCCACGGCTCCGTCTCGGTGGATTACAGCCTGATCAGGCAGCTGGTCGCTTTCTCTACTCCTCCAGATCCCCATCCTGTCTCTGCTAGTCTTTCCCTGCGAGGTACAGACAGCTGACTTCCAGTTCCTGTCAAGCAGTCCTGGTGGCAGAATCATAAGTCACCTGTCTGTTTCTGACACAAACCAGCGATGATGACGATGACTAGAGAGTAGAGATCCTTCATCGCCTCAGTTTACTCCCAAAAAAGTTACATTTTGCTAATGTCAGGGCAAAGAGCCAGATTATTGAGAAGTTTGGGGACGCGGTGATAAAAACAAAAAGGCTCCGGGGTGGGGTGGGGGGGGGGCTGTGAAAGGCTGGGAGTGCTGAGCGACAGGGGAGCCCAGACTGCAGCTTTGCTGTAATCACTGTTCAGGCTGGGCTCTCTAGCTCTAAGTAAACAAACAGTAGAGAATCCAAGCAGGGCAGGACGCAGCAGTGTCTCGCAGAGATCAAACTACACAGAATTGGAGTTTTCAGCAGAGGTGCATAAATAGCCTCAAAGCTTCCCGGGCGTTGGTTCTAACAAGTCTTGGCATCACATCCTAGATGAACACGGCAAACTTAACTTGGAATATAAAACACAAGTACACATCATAAATGGTACAAACATAAACACACAAACAACCCGGCCAAACGAAAGGCGTTGCTCACCCCTGCTCTCCATAGCTGGCAAAAGCGCACATCTCTAAACAAAGATTCACAACGAGTTTGGTCATCAGTGTCAACTAAATGGGACCCTCCTGACAGAGTAAGGGGAACTTTTTTGAATAGACACCCCTCCTTGTGCCCACAGATATAGGGGGGACGCTACTAAAGACAAAGAGACCAGAGAACAATGACGCGAGCGCTTGTAGGACGTTGGAGGACAAACTGTTTGAAGAGAGTACTGTGACCCCGGTGTTAGGTCTGAGAGATGGCTGGGCCCAGCAGTGTCTGCATAAAGACAAGACTCACATCCTCAGCACCTTGTTGGTTTTCTGAAAAGGCCACCAACTACTTCAGAATATTAAACAGCTAAGCTAGTGGAAATCAAAAGGATTTGAAAGAGTGGGGGATTCAAAAAGCTTTGACGATATCGCTCAATCTCTGTAAGCTGAGACAGAGTTCAGCTTTCACTCCCCTGTGCGTTCTAACTATTGCTACCTCATTTCCTACATCAAACATATAGGCAAAGAACATTGCTTTTTCATACCACTGGCCAATTGGTGAATAAAAATAGAAAATGCAACATGTAAAGTCAAAGACTTGTTTCATGACCTGATATAAATCATATACATTTTTAGAAGAACAAAAGGCCTATGGCTCTCAAATGTTGTGCACTAATATTTTTACAAATGTTTTGCATTTCTCCTTTACCACAATAATCTATCCAGTTGACAGGTATATCAAGAAATGTTGCGTATTGCAATTACATGTTCGTATATTGTACCATGACCACCAGAAGCTGTTGATCACCAGAGGCTACAAATTCATACCTGCAGTTACAATGAAATGTATTTAATAAAGCCCTTTTGACATCAGCTGTTGTCAAAGTGTGTTAACAGACACCCTGGCTGAAAGCACAAAGAGCAAGCAACATCAAGACTTAATGCACAGTAACTAAGGAAATCTTAGGAAGAAACCTACAGAGACGGCCAGTAGGTCAGTAAGTACAGCTGAGTCGTGTCCAGTCAGGTTCTGGAAAAATCCAGATCAGCTGCACAATCAGGTCTCAAGTCCTGGCTGATGTAGGGCCTGGGTCATCACGGTCATCCATCCCTTCCTCACGTGACGCTGTCGTTGTGAAGTTTACGCCGATCAATCCTCTCATGCTGCCGCTGCAAACTTCACTGAAGACATTTGTCATCGGCAGATATGAAAGAATATAACGTTTTTCTTGTCTCTTGGGCTCCAGACATATAAACGCGTTCTATTTTTATATTACATTAGGTTAGCTAGCTATCTTCCAGAGCTTAGAGCTGGCAAGATCTGACATTACACAGAATAGTTGATCCTAATAATGTATTAAGGTATAATGTATTAATATTTTCTAAACTAAATATGCCAAACCAACAACAAAAAAATAGATTTTTATTCTACATGATTGTTTTCTATGATAAATATTGTTGTGGGTCCCTCATCTTGGTTGCCACCCAATGCACCGACTAAAGCTCCACCTCTGTCTGTAAGGCTTGCTGATGACAGAGCTGGTGTAAAGGTGGGAAAAAAGGGCTTTCAAAAGAAGAGGAGTAGGATTTGCCTATCTCATGCTGCAATATGCACATTATATTATTCCTCATCAAAGGCTTGGCTTTTCAATATCAAGATTTATGATACCGAAACTGAAAGACAGACTGGAAGAGCAAGGAAAAAGTGGGACACCAGGAGGTGAATCAGGACATTCATCATTCTATTTCCATAGATCTGAAACACTCTGCCTGACATTGATCTCCACTATGTGCCTAGAATGGAATATTCAGGGATGTCTCCCTGACAGTTATATCCTTCTACAGCCCTTCAACTACAGCTTAGCATGTTAGGGCCAATATCATTCCTACACTGCACATGCTACTTATGGAGCTACATTCTACAAATGCATGCCAAATACCACAGATTTACAAAAACACACACGGCCAATTCAGTGGCATCCACAATCCTTTATTACATTCCTAACAAGGTGCACCGCCCAAACTCGACAACATGCATATAACTGGAAAAATCCAGCTGAAATATTAACTGCAATTGCAAACATGGCCTACGCTGATTGACATTCTTTTGGTTCTTAGCCATGATTGCATTCCTGGATGTGGTGTTTGTCTAACCATTTTCAATCTAAAACAATCCTGAAATCAAAAAAGGCACAACCGAGGGCTCTTTTTTTTTAATTAATTTATTTTATTGCAAAGCATGCACCTGCAACACTGACAAAAGAAAGCGAGAAGGCAATCTATTCAATGGATGGAAACGGAGATGCTGGCCTGTGAGGAGGAGGAGGGCAGAGAGATGTCTGTTGGTTGTCTGTGCGTGGGAGAGAGGGCTGTTTCACTCTGCACTCCCTGGGAGAACGCGAAGGTCATGGGCCTAATAAAATGATTAGATCAACAGAGGTCTAGGCAGCAGAGCAGACTTTAAACAGATTTTAGAACTTGGTTTCCGTTCTGTGATGGCCTAAGCAAACACTGATTCAATACCACAAGCCCACTTGAATAATTCAGTTGCTCGTAAGATACGTTAGAATCGGTGTAACTAGTTTGTATAACTAGTCCTTCTCACCAAGCATCTAATAGGTCGCTTTCAGACAGGCATTTAACTTTCGGAGGCCCTAGAAAAATGGGAAAAGGTGGGCTGTCAGATTTACAAAAACATTGCGTGGTTTGAATCAGAGTGAGTTAGAATCAATAAAATTAATTCACAAGCACACTGTAAACCATGGGGCATTTTTTACTCAAATATTTCTAGTGAAGTTGGAGTTTCTAGTAAGTTGAACTAAAAGTTAGTGAAATTTTACTAATGACTTAATGTGTGTGACACTGACATTTACAAAATATATTTTAACTTTAAAATGAACACATGTAATGATATGCTGAAATTGTTTTATTATTCTTTCTTTGCATGTACACTGACTGATGAACTCTTCATAAAAACATGTATACAAACGCATACACAGAACACAAGTCATCCAATCATGTAGTACCTTTTTTGGACCTGCTACTGAAATGATTGTTCCAATAAAATAAAAATTCCATCATGTTTTGAAAACTGAGCCTGGACCCTTTGAATGGGCAATGCATACTGGGAAAGTATACCGTAGGTGTGGCTTAATAAATTACACAATTTAAGCTAATGCAACTCAAAAGACATTGGAACACATTGGACTTAATTGTTTGAATAACCTCTACTGAACAATTTTACGTAACTGTACATCATAATACAATTAAGTAATATAATAGAAAATATAAAGATAAATAATTCAATATGGTATAAAAGACAATTATTCTTTCTCAGTTTACATAAAATAATAAAATTATCATATATTTTGTGGAATTGGTGTACACTTTACATTTAACTCAAGTAAAATTAAAACAATTGTGTCCAGTCACACATTTTACTTTCAAAATGACAAATATCTAAGGGTCATAAGAAAATCCAACTTCAAGTTCAATACCCTAGACATGTAGTCTCGACCATGCTTAGGCATTCCTTAAAAACGTTGGTATTCATGGAGGCCGGCCAGTAACATGGTCCAATGTGTCTGCGGACTCAGTCAGCGAGAGGAGAAAGGATCCTTGGGAAAAATCGAAAAAACCTGACATGTAGCCTTCCAACTTTACCTAACACATACGTGGCTTGCTTCGTTCTTAGAGCACTGACATTAACCCTTTAAAGCCGGAGGTGATATACAATATCATATTTCCTTTAAACACCTGGTATTGTGCCTGTGTGATCAACACATCAAAGGAAGCCACTTTCTTCAAGAAGTGATTCTGGTACACATTCTGCACAAAAACTGGTCTCATAAGCAATCAAAACAATGAGTTTGAGATTTACTGCATGTAAAATGATCATAAGGTGTCTGCATATTTACCTCCTCCGCAAACGCGTTGTAGTCACAAACTGTCCCAATCTCTCTAGACATTGTTATACAAGTTAATCTGGATCCGGGCGCTATTGATTAAACTGTAACATCAGCCCTGACAAACACAGAAACCTGAAGCAAGAGGCTTGATTCCAACCGAAGGACATTTCCACGGTCTCTTAGCTCTAAGCTGGAAAAAACGTTTTCTTCAACAGGAAGCAAGCGCTGCAGCATGTGATGATGTCAAGCGAATAAATTATCCCGTTATTCCCATTAAATTAGCGAACGCTATTTGTTTGAGAAATGACAGAAAGCAACAAGGTGTTTACTCTGGGACAAAATGTCTATTTCACAGAAACAGGCGCCTACGGCATTCAACATGCGGCTACGCTTGGTTGTTTGCACCCTCACTCTAGCATTGGGGGGGGGGGGGTTTAGAGGGACAGAGAGATAGATAGATAGTAAGCGAGCACTCAGGATATTCAAGTCATCAAGAGAAGCATGCACGACCCTTGGAATCCGTCACTGCTGACAGGGCAGTGTTTGAACAGGGCTGGTTGGCTAGCCCAGGCAGGACGTGAGCACACAGCATCAGAGTGGCACCCCTTTTATAAAGCAAGCAACACTTGGAGGGCAATAACAAACACAACGGAGAGGACAGGAGACCTTGTTTGTGAGATAAGGCAGACAATTTATTCAGCCGCTCCGTGCAGGTGGAGCACCAAAGAAAAAAGTCAGCAATCTCCAGGCTTATGCAAATACAGAGACTCTAGCAACATTCAGAAAGGAGGAAAGGGCATTTGCGTCACCAAAAGTATAATGTTTCCTCTACCAAGCAATCAGGACTCCACAAGATTGGCATAGGTCATAGTGCCACAGACAGGGATTATCTAAAGCTAAGGAGAGGCTTTGTTGTTATTAGACTTGGCATATGGCAAAGGTTCTCACACACCACACAGTAAATCAAGGACAGTAGAATTTGTAGTGTTAAAAAAGTTTGGGTTAAATACAGTGTAGTTAATGCAGTAAAAATAATGGGTCAAAATTAAGTGTAACCAGAGGCCAGGAGGACCTCAGTATCATTTTTCCCAGCATGCTCTGTTGCAAGTTGATCGTTACTGTTTCTTTCAATGTGTTTTGCAAATGTATTGTTTTTCTATGTAATTCTACCCAAAGAGACATTTTTATAAACAAACCACATCTGCAGATGGTTTGATTTATGGCAACAGCAACTAATAAGTTATTCCACTTTATTGGTTGTCTTAATTTAATGCATTTATCAGGTAATTACAGGTATTTTAAATGGCCATGGTGAATGTGAAATGCTGAATATCTTCCTGTGTGTTGGATTTCAGACTAGATTTTTGAAATGGGATATCCATAGTCTACCAAAATAAATGACAAATTAAAAAATCCTTATTTGATAAGTTTAGTAGTGTGTTAGCTAAGCCAGCCAACTATCGCTGCACAAAGATTAATATATTGAACCAAAGCTATATAGCTAATGTTTAAGTTAGAATATGCTTGTGAACATTAATTTTCACAAAGGCAGCTGTCTGTTGTTGCAATAATGCATACTACGGTAACGTAAAGCACGTAGATCGCTCCAGCTCCGTCAGCTACTGCTGTAAACAGCTGATCAATAGCATAGCAGGTATGTTGACCAACAGGCCGATTTCCGATAGACGAAATGCAGTTAAGTGCATGTTCAACATCTGGCAGTCACCTGGCACTGAATTACACACTTCGACCGTAAGAAGTCTTACAAGAAACGGCCGTCTTTGACTGATTAGCAAAAATGCATCCCCAAACACTGCAAAGACAATTAAAACCTCCTGTCAGCAGAGGTCTGCAGATGGAATTTGAGTAAGACACCAATCAGAGTAGAATGAGAGCAGCTATGACATTTGGATATGTACCCAATTTAGCAGGGTTGTAACTATTAATTGTAAATATGATGGTCAGGTGTTTTAACACCATGTGGGTGAAACCATTTTAATCACAACTATTTTTTATTTACTTTTTTACATTTGACTGCAAAGGAACAAAATGTGCTCTTACACTGCAACTCAGCAAAAATGCTGAAAGTTAAATACAACTACCTCAACTGGAACGCAGGCCAAAAATTGCGTGCACACAGATTTTCTAACAGACCCAAAAGCTCCATAAAGTCCAGCAGTATGCTTTTGGGGAAAAGGATTACTTGCAATTAATAGCTAGACATGGAGTTCCAAAAAGCACCTTATTAATATTCATGGGGAATGAGATGAAAAGAAGAAAGCTAGGAGTCAATATTTTTTTTTTCCCCCTTTCACAGACAGCCAAAGCTGCCGGGATGCCGAGGTTGCAGAAACTGTCTCAGAACTTTTCCAACACACCGGCTCTTCTGAGGCTGTCTTTTTAAGCTCACCCAGACCTGACCTCTACCTGGCTCCGTGCGCCTCCATCAGAAATCCTCTTAGAGGGGCTTCTGAGCTCCTCTGTGGGTGGGTTGGTGGGGGGCGGGGGCTCAGACTGATAAATTGCTGCAGTCGCACTGGTGTGTACAGGATGAAGAGGCCAGCATTTGGGGATGACGTTGCCTATTTTTTGTGGTGTTCTATGTGTCGATTCAATTTGTTTGCCCAGGTACATCTACTTTATCATCTCAACAACAAAGAACTTCAGAACATCAGATCATATTGACAACGAGAGGATGTGTTTTCGTCCAAAACGTTGTTCAATCACCGGTCATCGCTGGATTCCCTGTTGATTGCACAGAAAATTCACTTAGCCCTCCCCAAATGGACTAACTAACCATTAAACTTTAACAACACTATTTTCTAAAATAATTCATTCTACAAAGGTCCGAGACCAAGGCGAACCGCAAATGGCTACATGTAAACAACTTTTTGTTCATTGATTTTTATTAAAGTCCTCTGCAACAATCAGTTCCTCTGCTACACCCTGCCATTACAACTACCAATCTGTGCGTAAAACCAATATACCAGACATCAATATATCTGCTTCACCTTTCATGCCCATTGCAATCAGAACCTTGGATCTGAGAGATAATCACAGCAACAAACATGAAATTAGCAGCTCTAGGTTGCAGCGAGACCTGTGTTCAAAGATTTCATGGCACACTTTGAAGTGCACCCTAATTGAAAGGGCAATCCTTAACAATCTTCAAATTAACAGCTGTTCGATGTGTTGCTACCCTTTGAAAGGGAGAGAAGGCCTGTACAATGTTATCTCACTGGCAGCCCACTACAGAAACATGTTGAGCCCACAGCTACATGCAATACAAGCAAGTGCTTGCCAGGGTGTATACACTCCAAAAAGGCACTCAGAGAAACCCTGCAGGGGAGGACAGATAACTTAAGTGACTCGGGGTCCTTGAAAAAGAGTACAAACTCCATAAATCCCATGCATTGTTATGCTCTTATCTAGGACTGCCAAGATTTTTTATTATATTATATTCCAATCTCACGAAAGACCATCAAGGCTCCAGATTTAGTCGTATTTTGAGACGTTTGGTCATGGCTGTAAAAAGTTAATTATTTGCATACAGGTTTTTAATAGCTAGTAGGCCCAGCATACCATTCTGGTGCTGAGGTACTCCAAACACCATTGCAACAGAGACAGTTGGTTTTAACATGCTTGATAAAACAATTTGGAAGAAAAATGACATCAATATTTTTAGTATCTAAAGATCAAGGAATATTTCAGAGAAATCTGGGACACACGGGAGATACAGTATGTTAAATGCGCAATCAACAATTTTATTAATATTCAGAATCCTTAATTGGTGAAAAGTAGTGTACACAATAATTCTTGAAGAATTCACAAACACTATATAGACATTTTTATTAGAGACATTTAATTCGTTTTACAGATCAGGAAAATCATTTCTCAGCAACAACAAAGAGCTATGTGGATTATTATGAAACTTTTGATAACATGTTTGTAAGGCAAAATCATTTTACAAATTAAAACTCCAGAAGTCTCTTTAAACCTCAAATACAGCACAAGCTTGCAACAACAGGATGAATAAAATGTGTATATATAGCATCAACACAGCCTCAAAACAAAACATTACGAAAACCAGAAAAGAAACCAGGCCAGCCTAGTTCAAGCCCACAATTAGAAGTGATGTTGTTGTCTTCACTGGATTCGATCCCGGGTCTCATTTTGTCATCGATTAACATCACGCCAAGTTTGAATATTTTGCTAGACACCATTAAGCATCGTGTTAAACTGACTAACGTTTCTTATTAAGTTTACCTCCATCACAAATAGCATCTATGAACAGTATGGCTTTTGCCACTGACTGTTTTAACAGCTTATTAACCAGTAATAGGCTTACTAGTATCTACTAACTTACTAACTGGAATAGTCATGAGAATTGAGCAATTGCTAGCGAGAGATGAACTTTACACTGCCAAAGCTATTTCATTTCATGGCACAAAAATGTTTGTTTTTCTTTCATTCGTGAATGACATTAATACAATAACTATCAATACAGTGAATAAAAAGTGAAAAGACGAGAGAAACGTGGAAACCCCTACTCTTTTACTGCCCAAGGGGTTGTGATCTAGCCTATATTACCCCAAAAGGCACGCACAGATGCGTACTTCGAAAATTCACCAGAAATAGTCGCAATATAACCATAAACAGTTTTAGTTTAGGCTTACTAAAACGTAGCTACTGAAGATTGTAGCCAGCGAAGTTATTGTCTATCCGGAATAAAATCCGAACGCATAATTTATTTTCACTGTGACAAGATTCGAACGCAGGACCTCTTGTTTGGCAGTCCGCGTCTCCAACCACTACGCTATTTAACAAGGGGCTATTTAACAAGGGGTCAGTCAGTCACTCCCTCGGTAAAAGACATTCGCTCTTCTTGGCTGGCTCCGCTTATGCGTTCCGGCAAAAATCAGAGGGTCATTCCTTGTATATCTTCTTCAGTACAAAATTGAGTTTGGTTTAATATACGCTATTGTTGATTAAACTGCTGATTGTTCCTCTAATAACACACGGGGACTGTACAATGCTTAAGAACAATGTGTAATGTGTGGCACTTTTGGCCCCAATTGAAACCCGTAGTGGCATCAGTACCAGCAGAGGAAAAGGTAAGGAAAACAAAGAGCTGTTCCATACCACTGGCCCAGCTCTCCAGCACATGATGAGATCTGATAAAAGTGGCGACAGGTCTCACTTGGGGCCAATGAAGCCGAAGGCTGTGAAATTGGCGGCATCACAGCATTTCAAGCAGTGTTAAAGTGTGCGAGCGCGCGTGCGTGAAAACGTAAAGTGTGAGATGTGTGTATGGAATGAGCAGTCTAATAGCTGGCCAGGGTTTATTGTGGAACCATACAGGGCCCCAAGGCAGGGCTAGTTTGTCGAAAGAGGAAAACTTTATTTGCAAGTCTTCTCATTTGTGCGTGTTGCTTGAGGCATCCATAATGGGGAGAATTTTTGTTGTAGGAGATGAGAAAGCCTGAGAGACACCCAGTTGGTATCACTGGGAGGTTGGGGGGGGGGGGTAGAGAACTCCAGGCACTGGCTTGTAAAAGGCAGCTATTAGCATGATTAAGTGAGGCATCATTTCAGCCTGCCTCTACGGTAGGAGTGGGTGGTGTTCATGATGGTGGAGGGAAAATGGGGGCCGAGGGACATTTTTATTTTACTGGCTCCATATGTTGAACTCTACTGTTATCAATTGGATGAAAAGTAACCTAATTGTTGTTATTCATACTTATGAAGGCGTTTCAAATTCCAACCGCTGTCCTTCCCATGACATTGGTCAATTTACATAAGCACTTTCCATGCTTTGGAGAAACATCAAGGCATTGGTACAAGAAGGCTAATGCCAACAATCTGATAATGACTAAGTTAACATTTCAGCAATGGCTTGCATACACAGTGTAAGTAGTTTTCTGTGATATGCAAAAACTTCATTAAGCTAGGGCTGCCCCATTAAAACATACGTGGGTTGACTAAACGTCGACAATTCTCACTTTTCAATTATTTTGAATTACTGTGGTCTTTTGCTAGAAGTAGGTATGAATTGTTTTTACATAAGGTTTTGGGTCATTATAAAGCTTAAAGGTAATGTTTTTGCAAATCAGATGAAGATAGCCATTTCTTGTGAACAATTCAGGGCTTCTTACTTTGGTGCCAGATGACTTTGCCAGATGCTTAGAAATCACTTTGCCTCAAGGAAGAGATGTTTAAGTACTGTTCATGGGTTTTTGACTCCTCTGATCTGCTCTGATTTTTTTTTTATTGTGTTACTGTTGATTTGTATTAATTCTTAAGATACCGTTTTTATGGGCAAATAAAAAAAGGCATAGGCAAATAACCCTAACTTTTTTCCTGGTGGCCTAAGACATTCACACAATACTGAAGGTCACACTACACACAGAAACTGCTGCTCAAATGTTCCTTGTAATGCATTTTAATAACAAATGATTTGTTTTAGAGCAAATATTGTCAAGGTCTTACATGTAACTGTCTGGAGTCCAGAGCTATCAGAATCACACTGCTGACCTATATTGCCGACCCAGCAGAGGTTTCAGGATCTGAACTAAAGAATGGAATTTCTGCATAAAAAATGTATTATTAGCTCTCATTGCCAAGTGAGAAGGTCCTTCTTTGAGGGTTTGGACTAAAAAGACTCCAAACAGATACCCACTGTCCTCATGAAAACCAAGGGCCTGAATTGCTGTGTAGTTTCCCTTGAAGTGAGGAAAAAAAAATAGAATAGCCTGTCTGCATAACTCAGCTGATTTAGAAAATAACAAACAATACAACCCAGATTGTTATATTTCTTCATCAGACTGAAGGCCACAGCACTCTTCCACGTTGTTTCTAGATGACTGGACGTTTATATGAATCGCCCCTGACAACCTGCTGCATGGATGGCGGTGAAGGTCGAGGCAGGAACTCCCGGTGGCAGGAAGTGAGCTAAAGGGTTGGGGGGGCCTGTCACTACCAATCCAGCGCACCCCTTCTCCTAACACCCGACTCGCGGTTGCCGTTTTACAATAAAACAGGCACCACTGACAAGCAGACCTGTCCAGTTATCTTGTGAATCTGAACATCAATAAAGAATAAGATGGAGGAACACGTGTAGACTAGGGATGTCACGAGAAACCGATACTTCGGCACCAAGTCAATGCCAAAATTCTGAAAACATGACGATACTGGTTTCTGTACAGTACCGTAGGTACCAGGGACCCAAAACGTGACAGACGGCGGCAAGTGCGGCTGCGGCTCCGGCTCGACTTGTCGAAAAGAAAAACAGTAAGAGTTGCGAACTTTGTGTTTGAGGCGGACGATCAGGGAGTAACAAATTCGCAAAAAACACTTTGTAAACGGTTCCTTCAAACTTGCGAGACTAACGGAGGAAACATTTCCAACTCAGCAAAGCACCGCAAAGACAGACATGCAGATGTATTTAAAGAATTCAAGGTGAGTGGGTACCAATTCACGTTACATTAAGAATATATCCAAAGCATTATCCTTGTTACATCCTTATCCTGAAATACACAGTATCATTCTTCTTGTTTGAGACAGCTGGCATTGCTGTGTAGCCTAGCCAACTATGTTCCATACCACATTTGCAAAGGCTTAACCTCTTAAAACAGGCCTAGAACGTCTGTAGGAGGCCAGACGAGATCTGAGGTGTGGCCTCGCGAGACTAGCAATGGCTAAAGGCTACCGTAATGTAACCATAGCTCATAGTAGCAGGCTACCGTTCAGTCTGTGTCACTGCTCATCAAAATATAATGTTAGCGTTTCAAATAAATATTTCTGGACTCATGGTCTGTCACCATGTCAATAAATTTAAACTACTGCTTGCACTCCGAGCAAAGGTGTGTGTGTGGGAGTTAGCCTTTGCTGTTTTCTTAAGTACATGGGATTTACTGTTTTGTTTAAGTTTTTTTTTACCGTGGTATCGAATAGGGTATCGAGAATCATGGAATTTCGCTGGTATTGGTATCGACTACTACATTTCTGGTATTGTGACATCCCTAGTGTAGACCCAGTCCACCAACTGGCACAAAAAACAAGGACAGGCAGAGCAAACATGATGGATTCCACATCAACTGCCAACATTCTCTTCCTTTATCATTGTTTACAAACTGTTAGACATCGGAATGGAAAAACAGAGAGAAAAACAAAGCGATGAGGCCGAGCCAGTTAGTATGGCATCAGGGCCATGTCAACCGAAGACCAACGGAAAAAAAGGGGAGTGGACACTCACCAATTCACGTCAGAAGGGGCACATTGTGAGTGTGTGTGGTTTTCCACAGCCAACCCTCCTCACGCCGCGTCGGTCACGGCAGGGTGAGGGACGGCAGGGGAAGCTGCAAGCTCTGCATGAGCAGCCAATCAGATCTTCCCAGTCCTGAGAGGCCCCACCCACGTCGCACCCTGGTCCCTGACAGCCCGTCTGGACATTCCGGCTGTTGTCCAAACACTGGCGTCAGCTGTAGAGTCTCGCACCCAAGGCAGAAGTCACCCCCCCCATTCAATTCACTGCTGGTCATATTTTGAGCACGGTGAATAATAGAATGGGAGAGCAATTCCATTTCTGTTTGTCTTGGTGCCGGCATACTGAAGCCAATCCCTCTGTTGATGGGGCTGCCAGGGCTTGGTCATTTTGGGGAAGGGGTTAAGGGCAGCAGTGGGGGGGCTGTCTGAGGATTATAGCTCACCGGGGTGGGGGGGCGAATTAGTGCCGTCTGGCTTAGATCTATGAACTTGGCCGTGGTCAGCAGTGGCCTGAGGGACACCCAGCGAGGGGGTTGACTGGCAGGCTGACACTGTTCTAGAGAGACGGTCACCCCCTGACCCCCCCCCTCCCCCGGTGGTAAGACTACCCACACCAAGGGCGCAAGATGGAGATTAAGCTGGACAAAGGTGGCTGTTTCCTGGGTACATGCATTCCATGCCTGATCTATGTAGATTTCACACATACTGTAGAAGAAGACAGTCAGTCATTCACGTTGCCAGCCACGTAGCTAGCCCTAAGACCCCCAGACAGAAACAGGTGCAGCAGAAACAGCGGGCTAGTTACCTCCAAGAGCCAGACCCCTACACACACGTCAGATGAAACACACTAGTCTATCTCACGACATTGCATATCAGTATTATACCAAGATCTGTGATTATAGGAAAATTTGCTATAAACACTTTAAATTGAAAGCGTTCAGAATAAAAAGGACACAAATTACTGGACAGCAGTTAGAAGTAATGAGTCTCTGAATGATGCATGGTCATCACAACACCGGATTGAATCAACTGACCAGGCTGCCTTTTGAGATGTGCACCATATCACGATCAGCCATTAAAAATTACCAGGCACAATTTAAAAATGTTCAGCAGCATGAATCACACATTACTTAACGTAAACTGTAGGGCCACAAAAAAAAAAAAAATATTGCCCCATGTCTGATTTTCATCCTGGTGCGTATATACAATAAGGTTGGTGAAGTTAGGAAGATATTTGAGGCTGTGGTTCTTCACCAAAGCATTCTGACCCTTATTGTACAATACACACCAGGATGAATCACGATGGACTTCAGAACAAGGTCTTATAGATAGATGAGTCAAATGTGGACCCCTTGGACGACATGGGCCATGTCATGTCCGGTGAACTTCCGCAGTAAGAACCCAATACCATTAGTCAGGCATGACGTTGGTAAGATCGTGGTCTGGGGATGTTTTGTTGGCTCAGGATCTGGACATACTTTCCATCACTGAAGGAATTCTAGATTCTGTTCCAAATTCCATCCGTTTGTGAGCTGAACCGCCACTGGCACATGCAGTAAGACAAAACGGCCAAGAAAACTGACATCAAAATGGTTAACAAACAAGCCATTCAAAGAGTTTTGGTTGGCCTAGTTAAAGTCCAGACCTTGACTGATATGTTGTGGCAGGATGTGAAACTAGCCGTTCAAGAAATAATAATCTCGCAGTTCTGTTTGGAGAAGTGGGCCAAAGCTTCTTCCCGTTGTTGTGAGCAAGCGTCTGCAACAAAGAGTTTGGTTGCAGTTATGGCTGCTTAATGTGGCATAACCAGTTTGATTCTAAAGGGAGATTATCTTTTTAGACAGGGCTATTGGCTGTTGCATATCGTTCTATAATAAATTAAATTAGGTATCAAATGTGTTTGTTTAATCAGGGTTACTTATCTCATTTTGGTTTTGGTTGACTATCTGATAATTCAGTGTAAAATTTAACAAAATGCAGACAAGGGTTAGGGTTTTCACAGCACTTAATGTTAATATACTACCCAGAAACTACTAGACAAACAGAAGTCTGTGGGTGAAAGCACCTATTCACTCAAGCCCATATTTTTCTCAGATGGGTAAAACAATAGCCAAAGCCCTCTCTTGGCTCCCAAAAAGCACTGTAGTCCTTCTAGGGTGACAAAGTGGCCTTAAAACCAAGTGCCTCAACTGAAAGACCATTGCGTAATGAAGTGGCAAGAAGGATTTATCCATGCACACTTGAAATCAGTGCGTCGGCGTTACATCAACAGTTTGAAATTGGTTGGGCCCAATGTATGCTTTAGATAAATGTATCTTCCTTGAGACATTATAAGCACTTCAAAAGATCTATCCTAGCCTTTTGTCCATTTGCCATGTATTTATTAGCTACGGTGCAACTCACTGTTGGAAACTGGATTGTGAGAAACATAAAATGAACAATAAATAGGGCCCTGCCACATCCCCATTGTGACTTAACAAATTAACGGACCGGGGACCGCTCATGGAAATCATCCACAGAACCAAATCTTTGCTCTTGCAGAATTCCACGACATAATGAAGGACTCAGTTCTCAAGAACAGGGTGAACTTTGCTCTGTTAACCCTACGTTTTTACCCAGCAACACAGGTGACTTATTGATTACAAGGCATCGTAAGACTTTGCTGGCTTTCTGGTTTTATTGATCCAAATCCATTAGAACACTTGATATTTTTTGCTCTTATGTTCGTCTTAAGCAATACAACACATTTCCGGCATGTTAGTTTCACCACAACTTTGTTTGACTTGAATGGTGGAGATAAATAAACCAGTCGGATGATCATGCTTACGAGCTGCCTTGCTGACAGCAATGCTAGCTTGTCCTCCAATGCAACTATCCAAATGACTGCAGGGACTTGTGTGCCACAGGGCTGCAGGCACTAGACATGTCCAGTTAGAAGTGGAACTGGGACTCCCATATAAGAATATTATTTGTTTTGACAGGACGCCTGGCTTTACACTCCACATCCAGCACTGGAGAAAAAAATAAATCTTTGAATAGCTGTTGCAGTAAAACAAAGAGACAGCAAAAAAAATCCTTATCTGAATTGGTGGCAGCTAATTTACTTCCCATTTCACTTCAGCTTGAGAGCTGTCCTCAGCCAAACTCCCTATCAAATTCACCAAGCACATTCCAGTGTAATTAGTCCACAGAAATATAATATGCCTTTTAATCAAAGCTCTTACTGGCCATTGGCAAAGTCCCAAACTTTATATAAAAGAAACTATAAGACAGCATCTTCAATGAAGGACAAAGGTAGGGAAAAGGCTACTTATCTGGGTACAGGGATGCCTCACTGGAAGTAAATTTGCTATTGCTAATGTTTTTTGTGGAGGCTAAGGTTTAGGCCACTCTATTGTGTTGAGAAGATAAAGCAAATGAGAATAGGAGTAATTGTCTGCAGTCAGTGTATGGGCTAATCTTTTCTGATTGGCCAATATTTCTGCAGGTCTGTCAAAAGTTTAGCTCAGAACTTTTTGTCTATGAAGATGTATTCATTTTTTGGAGGGGCATGTCATCTCAGAATTTTTATTAGGTCAGAAGCAAGATAAAACCCTGTGCAATTCCAACAAGGCATGTGCTATGAAAGGTGGTCTCTTGTTGCACTCGTTTCTGAACACATTGTAGATGTGTTGATGTCGGCTTGCAAAACAACTAATTTGTTTGGTATTGGATCAAAATACTTGGAGCCATTCCAAAATGACTCGGGGCTGAAGCCCAGGCCAAACACAATATAGAAATGTGTATCAATTTATTGCACTTAAAAACTGAAATCTCATGTAGAGATAAGTATTCAGACCCTTTATTCAGTACATTATAGAAGCACCTTTGGCAGTGATCATAGATTTAAATCTTCTTGGGTATCCCTCTACCAGCTTTACACACCTGGGTTTAGGCAGTTTCTCCTATTTTTCCTTGTAGATCCTTTCAAGCAGTCAGATTGGGTGAGGAGCTTCGTGAACTGCGATCTTCAGGTCTGTCTACACAGGTTCAATGTGGTTCTTATATTTTGTTTTACATACAAACTATAATTATTGTTCACAAAAAAATAGGTTTCAAGCCTGGGCTTGTGCCACTGCAGGACATTCACAGGCTTGTCCCAAAGCCACTCCAGCATTGTCTTGACCATGTGCTTCGGGGACATTGTCGTACTGAAGAACGAATCTTAGCCAAAGTCTGAGGTCCTGTGCACTCTGGATTGGTTTTTTTTTTCCAAGGCCCTCTCTGTATATTGCTCCGTTCATCCTTCCCTCAATCCTGACCAGACCAAGGACCTTCATCCTTGGTTACATCACTTTGCAGGACAGCCAGCTCTAGGAACGGTCCGGGTGGTTCCAAATTTCTCTCTCTTCAAATTTCAATGCTACAGCAATTACTTTTATAACCTTCTCCAGATTTATGCCTTGGGACAACTCTATCTTGGAGGTCTAGAGAGATTTCCTAAGGCTTCATGGCTTGGTTTTCGCTCTGACATGCACCATGTGGTTCCTTATACACTGTAGACAGGTGTCCTTTCAAAATCATGTCCAAAAAAATGTGGACAAAGTGAATACTTTTCGCACTGTATAGTATTAAAACTGGATAATAAAACCAATGCAGTACAAGTCTGATTTACAGTAGGTATTGCTGCTTTTGAAACAAATGTTCCTGCATTCACAGAGTTCACATTTACACTGGTATGACACACTAGTTGGGTTTGTTTAAAGCAAGAGTTAATATGGTCGCAGGTGTTCAAAAAGCAGTTTCTGTGAAACACAAGAAGGCACAAGAACTGCCATTTCACTGCCAGATACAAAGAGGGGATAAAATGTATTTTAAATAGGATTTCCTGGTCCACAACAGCAGGGCCTGAGCAGCACTGAGAGGCCATCTGCCTGTCTGCCTCACCACAAACACCCCACCTCAAATAATCCCAGGCCCACTACCTAAGCGAACCAATCCAAGACCTCCCAAAAAACAGCTACAGGGCAGGACATTGCCAAACAAGTGTAAGATAGAAGTCTGCTTAAAAACCATTTAACAGATGGAAAAAAGAATGCTGCACTTCCTGGATGGAAGGGAATCTCATCAGTTAGCATATTTCAAAGCTCATATGAGGCCCGGGGTTGCTATTTAAAGCTCTGGAATTTAAAGTTTAAAAAAACCAAAAATAGTTTAACTGCAGTGACAAAAAACTAGCCCTACTGCTTTGGCTAATGTTGCTTTCCATATCTGTCCAGAAACTGGGCATTTACCATCTATTTGGCCTATATCTTGTTTACAAACACTTCTGTCTAAATTTGCAGAATGTCAGGTGGAACAATCAGATAGAAAATAGACTTTATTAGACAACAAGTTGAGAAATTCCAGTCAGGTAGAAACTGCCAGAAAAGCCTCATACACAAAATTTGAAACACTATCCTTAGTTACAAATCATCACTCAATTAAAATCAGGGCCTAATCTATTAATTTCACATGACTGGGAATAAAGAAATTATTCTTCTGGTCACAAATCCCTTTGATCCAGAGCTTGACATTTTCAGCTTCCATGATTCGCATACGGACCTTTGCCACATGGGGCCATGCATGATCATGCCTGCCTTATCAAGGGGTAGAGGTCCTGGGTTGGCGTGGTTACACCCGGCCGTGGGTTTGGAGGCCAGTTGAGCGCACTGATAAATTCTCCAAATTGGCATTGGAGCCAGACTATGGTGGACAAATTAACATTCAATTCTCTGCAAAAGCTCTGGTGGACATTGCTGTAGTGAGCATGTCAACTGCACGCTCCCTCAAAAGTTAAGTGAGATTTTAGAGTGACATTTTACTGTCCCCACCACAAGGTATGGAAAACTATTATGAAAATCTGATACAATCCACAGATCTGTCTTTTTTTCTGCTAACATCCTTTCTGAATTTCCTGCCTGATCATAAAAATGTTTAAAAATTGCTGTAGTCTGAATACAATAATTTTGCAGGTAACATATTAGACTACATGTAATCATTAAAGCTACAACTAAATCAGGGCCTGATGAAGGCCTACCTAGTAACCGCACCAAAACGTATAACAACAGACTTTTCAGTTCACTAAAACACAGCAAAGTCCCATGTGTTCCCAATGACAGTACAAAATGAATTAGCATTTTGCCCTGATACAACCAAAGCCACACCCCTTGGAAGAAAGGGAGGAATTAAGCAGCTGACTGGAAGAGGCCATTTCTCCACGGTTCGTAAAGTCACTGGAGTCTTTGCCAGCAAACACCTGCCCCCCAGCTACTGCACCAACAGGCCCAATACCGACAGATCTACTTCAAAAAGCCACATAGCAGGGGAAAAGGTTATTCTACAAGTTCACTGTCAAATCAATAATATCGTTGCTGCATTAGTCAAAGACGTAAATCCATTGTGTTTAAATGCAAGAAAAACTGCAGGCAGAAACTACACTTGGGAGGTGATTTGAGGCTCAGGAGAAATAGCAAAACAGTCAATTAAGTGCTGTGCCTTTCTCATAAGAGTTGCACAACTTGCTGTTAAGAACGCAAATCATGAGAGGCTTGACATGGTCCATGGTTTCGTTCTACTAAAACAGCAGAGCTTTCCAGTACCTTCTACAATGAACTTGTCTAGCCAGGTGCCTGGCTGTTGGTAGATAGGACATTTCCATATTCGCGTTTGAAACAAGAAATGGTAAATTCACAAGGGGATAGACCTATATATTTAGTTCAGGCGATTGTGATGTAGGCATGTTTTTTGATAACATGTCTGACCGTTACGGGGAAACAGCTGCAGCAATCCCTGTCAACTGTTGAATAACCAGCAGGTGTATGAAAGTGAACATACAGTATGGGAACTCACAACAACACAAACAAGACCAACAAGACAACTCTAAACACATTGCACCCCATTATACCTCCCATTCCTATAAAAGACTTAGGCCTCAAGTCTAGTCGAAAGGGCTTAACAATAAAAAGGCATTTCCACTGATGAGTCTCCTTCTGAAGTCTGAATAGCAACTGATGCACATTTCCTTTCAGCACCAGCAAGCTCTGAACTTTAAATCAGAGTGAGGATATTTCAAGAAAGTATGAAAAAATGCACAGATAAAGGGCACGCATTGAAAAGGGGACTTTGAAATTGGTTTGCAAGGACACACATCAACTACAAATCACAGTTGTCGACATACAACCGCACACTGCCAAGGCAAAAATCAATCTGTAGGTTTTTTTTCCCTGCAAGTACTAGCTAGCCAAGTAACAGGCTAGCTAGTACTTGCAGATCAAAGAGACTTTCTCTGACGATTGAGATGCATAGAGGCTCAACAGTTAAGTGGGCTCAGCCTGAGCAGTGTTTCCAAAACGGGGTCATGAGAGACTGGAAAGAATGTGAGGGGTTAGGCTTAGGCCTATGTTAGTAACTTCAGTAGTGAGTGCATGAGGTTGTATTAAAAGGGAGGGTTCTGTTTGTCTGACAAATATGGCTTGGAATGTTTAAGCTACAAGAAATGATGACCCAAAAGCTGGAAGATGACTGAAAAACAGGCAGTAAATAAGACTGGGTGGACGTAACAAAGATCATTTTAGTGAACTTTCTAGATGTTTTCCTGAACTTCCAAATACCTTGTTGCATTTCAAATAACACTTTATATTAATTTATTATTTCAATCTAACGACACACTGTCATGCCTTCAGTTAAATATTGGTAATTGACTACATCTTCACGATGGGGTTGTGCAATTATTATTATTTTAATACAAAATGGTGTTATAGGCCAAAACAGTTTTTGAAACCAGGCTACCAAGTCTGCAAAAACCGTTTGGCATGGCAAGGCAAAGACGGTAAAACCAAATCTAATAATTGAGTGTTTAGCTCAAATAGTTGAATGCGGTGTATAGCTGGGACAATACATTAAAAGCGATAGTCAAAAATCATACAAGTCCTTATTGCAGGCATTTCGCTGAGATTGTAAACTAAAATAAAGCAGTCTATACAGTAGAGAAATGTAACGTTTCAAATGAAACATGTTATAGTTGATTATTAAGGAGACAAGTCATGGGAATATCCGTTTAAAGGGTAATGAAAAAACTGTTTAAATTGTTAAGCATATGATTATCTTCACGGTTCTGTCATCAATACAGGCAATGTATATTGATATGGGTTTGAACCGAATTTTTTTGTGATGACTTTGACAAATTAAATACTATGCTGGCATATCATTGAGCAATGAAAAGTATTTTATTTTGGTTAGATTATTTTACTTGTATTTAGAAATAATTAACAAGCACAAGTCACAAACTCCAAAATTCAGATTTGATTGCATGAGAGACTCCAGCCACGTAGCATTAAGCAGACTGTCAAAGGAGTGAGCAGCACAAGTCGGTTTGCGCGTCAACACGGCTACCCGATTGTGACTTCCCTTATAACGATCGTATTAAAAAAAACATTGCAAACAAATATTGTAAAGTCATTTTGAGCCACTTGCAAAACAAACTGATTCAGATAACTGTACGAGTTTACCTAAAAGGGTAGTCTAACTGCCAACTGATGTCTTGAAACATTGCTGGCCAGTCTATCTTGGGAGAGCTAACTTGACTGCACATGAAACTTAAATTCACCACAAGAAATACGCACAGAGAAGTAGCTAGCTACTTAGAAAACAAGCTAGTTAGCATCAGTAGTTAAGGTGCAATTAGTGGCAGTTTCGAATAAGTCAATTGTCCCTCTGCTGTATGAACTAGGCACTCAAAATGACCTATCTAGCAGCTGGTTGTGTATTAAGGAGAATGGGAATAGATTGCAAACACACGTATTAGCCTTGCATAGGCGATAATGGGACATAATGAACACTAGAGCAAGCTGAAAGACGTGTGACTTACCTGCGATAAAGCTCAACAAATGCCCTGTTCAGATAACCTGCTGACTATCCAGGGATGCTGAAAAGACTTGCGTATAGCCTAAGTAGATAGCTAGCTAGCTTCTCCCTGAATGTTTCTTTTCACAAGACGTAGCCACCCTTGCCTTCCTGCAACAACATTTGTGAACACAAACTGGCTTCTGCTGCTGACTGCTAGCACTCGGTCACCGCGAGACAGTACGAGACGTTTGAGATTTGATGAACCAGTGAGAGGCCCCGGTGAGAAATGCAATGGCCAATGAAGTCGAAGTTGCTATTTTTTTATTGGCAGATTCAGTTATCTGACGCTAGGGGGCAATGTTGTGCACATTAAATGAAGTGATATCTATGTTTCTTACAAAATGTTACAAAAGTAGGGTATTTTAATATTCTTACAACATGTGATAATACTTGGAACTCAGATCCAGATGATCATTTTTGATGTGGAGGGTGTGATAAACAGTGACTACAGGCTATACAATGGGATGTTGTGAATGGATGCTGTAGCTTTAACAAAGTAAGCAGAAGTGGATGTCTGCTACCCAGTGAACAATATCTACTTGGCTTTATTCACACGGTCTCGTTCTCAATCGAGACCGTGTTGAAAAATCTAGTACAACCTGCACTGAAGTAAATCGTGGGGTGTTTTAAATCTCCCAAGTCCTTAATCACATATGCTCTCATATTATATATATATATATATATATATATATATATATGAATTTCGATAATTGTCATTACATGTCATTGCACTCACAAACTGGCTAAGATAAGTTTTTAACAATAAAATGTCTTGGCTTACCAACTCAATCAAAAATAAACCCATGTGTTGAAAACTGTTTTGCGTTTGATACCGTGTCATACTACTATACATCCTTAAAAATGATTGTGATAGCTGTACCAGCGTCACATTTCTAATAAAAGGAGTAGTGTGTTTAAGTGTGTCCTCCTTCTCTGTTCATGTAGAACCAGGGCGTAGAACCAGAGAGCAGTATTCATATAGATGGGCACCGGCTAGGTATTTCTGTTTTTTCCAGAAATATATTCTCCAGATCATACATTTCACAATCTCTGTAATCTTTTAATCTAATGTAAAATGCATGAAGCAAATCAATAACAAATGTATTTTGGTTCAGTGAAGATTAGGTGGCAGTGTTTTCGCCTTCGCCTGTGCGTGTGTGTGCGTGTGTGTGTGTGTGCATATGTGTGTGTGTGTGTGTGCGTGTGTGTGTGTTTGTGTATGGAGATAGAATACTGCCAAAATGTTTGTATTCACAGCATACAACTCACAAATGTGAGCCATGATTCGTAAATACACAGCATACAATCAACACATGTAAACCGTAATCCGTAAATACACAGCAGGGAATCCATGATTGTAAACCATGATTCGTATATACACAGCATTAAACTCAAACATGTGTAGCTGGAATTGTAAAAAAAAAATGCAAATGTAAGTCACTACAAATGTAAGTCACTATCCACAAACAAACACTACCTGACCATATTTCTAAAATAGCATTTGTATAAACGCAACCTGATTTGTCAGTCAACACTTTCATGTTAGAATTGTCGAGTGTGCTTTTGTGGATCAAGTTGTGTAACTGCTAAAATTCTGAGCACAAATGTAAACCGATTCACGCACGCAACTGCCCTCCTCTGTTTGCCTTAATTGCACATTTAGTACTGCCATTTGTACTGCATTTGCCTTGCATTGCACATTTATACATTCCACTTGTAATATACATACTTAATACTTGTACATTTTCTGCCCTCTTTTATTTGTACTTTTGGTTAGATGCTAACTGCATTTCATTGTACTTTACTTGTACTTGTTGAATGACAATATAGTAGAATCTAATCTAATTAATGTTTGGATTGTATGCTGTGCATTTACGGATCACGGTTTACATGTGTGGATTGTATGCTCTGTATTTACAAATCATGGCTCGCATATGTGAGTTGTATACTGTAAATACAAATATTTTGGCAGTATTCTATCTCCATATGTATGTGTGTGTGTGTGTGTGTGTTTGTGTGCACGTGCGTGTGCGTGTGTGTGTGTGTGTATGCGTGCATGCGTGTATTTGTAGACTGGAGGCTATAATTAAGGTAATGATGCAGGTTCTCATTAGGGCATGACTTCTTGCATAACAAAACAACAATATTTCTGAATATGTGGTGCTCAGTAATGAGCAGTGCAAATGCAGATTTAAGTTGCTTTGTTAGAATATCATTATGTGTTTTGAAAAATAAACCTATAAAAACAGAATTAATGGAAAAGTTGAGAAATACAGAAAACCTAAACAGGGCTAAGATGCATTGAACAACCCATTTTGTTCTGTGCATCTTTGTTACATGTTTGAAATTTGAATTTGATTAAATTAACGACAACACATTGAAGGTGGTTGTCAACTTCTCACATGGATGCTCATACAATATATTTGACAGACCCACACAAACAGCCTTCGGACGGACTTCCTTACACACTTCCATGCATTATTCACTTTGTTCCTATAAGCCTGAGTCGTTGTAGCCCTCCTGTTGAAAGGGTTCCTGACCCGCTATGAAGTGCTTCACTCCACACACAGTCTTGCATGCTGGGTAATGAGCTTTGGCTATGTGTGTGGATGGTCATGCTTTTTCACTGGGGTCACTGGGGTCGGCTCCCTGATCCACTCCTCTCCGCCAAGTGAGGAAAGAAACAGGCTGCAGGTTACGGAGTTTAATATGTGTCATTTTGAAGGCAGGCAAAAAGGATGCGCGCTTTATGAGAGTAGCTTTCTAGTGATCTGTTGAATAATGAAGTAGGTCTCAAAGATAGTAGCTTGGTGTATGTGTTTTTTGGATCAGTGTTATTTTGAGTTTGTGTGTGTGTGTGTGTGTGTGTGTGTGTGTGTGTGTGTGTGTGTGTATGTGTGGATATACGCATGTGTGAACTCTCCCACAGGAGTACCTGTCCAAGTTCAACAGCTTGTTGACAAAAATATCAAATTGGGATGACGAAGAATCTGGACCCGAGACGTTAGTTCTTGTTAATGAGTACTGTATGTATCCTTGCACTGTTCTGGGGGAAAGACAAAAAACACAAGAGAAAAGATGGAATTAACAAGGCTTTTCTAATTTTAGGAAGATGTAAGAGGAAGGTTGTTAAAACTACAGAGGACATTTCAGCACCTAATCACATTTCCTGTCAGCCTCGCCCTTGCTTCTCTCTTCCAGGAACATGTGGAATGTTATTGAAATTAATAAGCTTAGTGTTTTGATCCTCGTCCCTGTGCGCCGAAGCTGATGGAATACGTCATCTGAGAGATGTCAAGCCCAGGTAGCTAGTTTGCTCGAATGACAAATCTTCTCAAGCACGCATGCTGGATTGTCTTCTATTTGGTGTTTAAAAGCTACACATATACAGTGGATATAAAAAGTCCATACACCCCTGTTAAAATGCCAGGTTTTTGTGATGTAAAAGAATGAGACAAAGATAAATCATGTCAGAACTTTTTCCACTTTTAATGTGACCTATAATGTGAACAATTCAATTGAAAAACAAACTGAAATCTTCGAGGGGGAAAAATGAAAAATGAAAACCTTACACTAACCTGGTTGGATAAGTGTGCACACCCTCTTATAACTGGGGATGTGGCTGTGTTCAGAATTAACCAATCACATTCAAACTCATGTTAAATAGAAGTCATTACACACCTGCCATCATTTAAAGTGACTCTGATTAATCACAAATAAAGTTCAGCTGTTCTAGTAGGACTTTCCTGACATTTCCTCAGTTGCATCTCAGAGCAAAAGCCATCGTCCGCAGAGAGCTTCCAAAGCATCAGAGGGATCTCATTGTTGAAAGATATCAGTCAGGAGAAGGGTACAAAAGAATTTCCAAAGCATTAGATATACCATGGAACACGGTGAAGACAGTCATCATCAAGTGGAGAAAATATGGCACAACAGAGACATTACCAAGAACTGGACGTCCCTCCAAAATTGATGAAAAGACGAGAAGAAAACTGGTCAGGGAGGCTTCTAAGAGGCCTACAGCAACATTAAAGGAACTGCAGGAATTTCTGGCAAGTACTGGCTGGGTGCTACATGTGACAACAATCTCCCGTATTCTTCATATGAATGGGCTACGGGGTAGGGTGGCAAGACGGAAGCCTTTTCTTACAAAGAAAAACATCCAAGCCCGGCTGAAGTTTGCAAAAACAAACATCAAGTCCCCCAAAAGCATGTGGGAAAACGTGTTATGGTCTGATGAAACCAAGGTTGAACTTTTTGGCCATAATTCCAAAAGGTATGTTTGGCGCAAAAACAACACTGCACATCACCCAAAGAACACCATACCCACAGTGAAGCATGGTGGTGGCAGCATCATGCATTGGGGCTGTTTTTCTTCAGCTGGAACCGGGGCCTTAGTCAGGGTGGAGGGAATTATGAAAAGTTCCAGATAATAGGCAATTTTGGCACAAAACCTTCAGGCGTCCGTTAGAAAGCTGAAGATGAAGCGGAAGTTCACCTTTCAGCATGACAACAACCCAAAGCACACATCCAAATCCACAAAAGCATGGCTTCACCAGAAGAAGATTAACATTTTGGAATGGCCCAGCCAGAGCCCAGACCTGAATCCAATTGAACATCTGTGGGGTGATCTGAAGAGGGCTGTGCACAGGAGATGTCCTCACAATCTGACAGGTTTGGAGCGCTTTTGCAAAGAAGAGTGGGCAAATATTGCCACGTCAAAATGTGCCATACTAATAGACCCCTACCCAAAAAGACTGAGTGCTGTAATAAAATCAAAAGGTGCTTCAACAAAGTATTCGTTTAAGGGTGTGCACACTTATGCAACCAGGTTGTTGTGAGTTTTTTATTTTCCATTTTTCCCCCACACCTGGCTTCACAGCACTCATAACTGCACTGCCAAAAGTTAAAATAAACTTAATTGAAATGACATCTAGAAGAGGATATTAGCTGTGTACTGAAATAGGTCCATGCTTTAGCTCACATTACAGGTGAAGGCAAACAGTTCATCATCTTAAGAATGCCATAGTATACTTGGAAGTGCTGTTAGCACAGCACAGCTGGTTTGATCTTAATCTTTGAATGTGAATCAGCTTCATCACTGCAATATATTGTACATTATTTCCATGGTTGTCTTTCACATTAATACCATTGTACTGTGCTAATTGGTAAAAGCTATTTCAACACAAGAACCTTTATCTCCCTGTTCCAATATGGAAATAATGGAATGCGTAATTCTCCAAGACCAGCGCTGCTAGTCTTTTCTTTATTTCTTGTGGATGATAATGATTTTATTTTGCAGATGCTCTCATCCAGAGCAACGTACATTTGCATACATTTTTCAGATATTCTCATTACAGTGTGTGTGTGTGTGTGTGTGTGTGTGTTGTTCCATTCTAAATGTAAATTGTTAGTTACTAGCTACCTATCAGTTGTTTATCAAGTTGCAAAACGGAGCCAACATACACATCTGGTGTGTCACTGTGGTGGTACAGGATTTCGCTCCGCTGGAACAAACTTGTGCTTTTTTTCAGGGCTGAACTGATTATTATTGAAAAAACAGAGAACATGTTTCTGAATTTGAAAGTAATGCAAATAGAAAACAATAGATATCTAATGCAATTTTTGTTTTTGTAATCTGATTGCATGTGCATTTTAAATGTAAATCTGTTTCTCCCCAACCATGTGTGAGTGTTTGTGTGTGTTTGTGTGTGGATGGAAGAGACAGAGAGATTGAGTGAGTTAGTTTGTGAGTGAGACAATGAGACACAGTGAGACATAGTTCTTTGTTGCTGGGGCCTCAGTTTGGCATTGACTGACTGGGTGAGATAGTGCACACAACTCTGCAGCTCATTTGATCTCCTTCTATTTGTATTCCGCAGCAGTTTCTCATTTTCACTTTGGGGAAAAGGGGAAGAGACGTGCCACTTTAATGTGTTGCTCTCCCCATCTGATATTAACCTTGGGGCAAAAAACTGACAGCGCTCAAAGAGGGGAGAGGGGAAGGGCATCACTTTAAATGGAGACATTTAGTATAAACTTTTTTCTCTCCTTTAAATCAACCTGACAATATCTCCACTATCTTCCTCTCAGCCTTAGACTTCCGTTAATTACACCGAGCCAGGTCTTCTCTGTATGAGAATGTGCCTCACTCTATATATGCACACGTGCGTATTTTGCAGTCATACGGTATTTTGCAATTTGAAGCAGATCTAAGTACAGCCTAATGTGTCACTGACTTCAGCATATTACAGACTTAACAAGGAGTCTTTCTGTCTGACAGAAGGTTAATGCATGGGCTTAACACACAAGTCACTTTCAAATTATGTAAGGCCAGCAAAAGTAAGAGTAAGCTAATTGCATGTGGGAGTTTTACTTACTCAGACATACTCAAGGTGGCAGATACGCCCTTAAGGCAGAAATGTCTGTAATTGGTTGACTCGATTGAGAGGATACATCTGAAACAGGCTGGGTGCTATAAGAGGACATTTGACCAGGGTTTGTGCTGGTACTGTACCTACCCCAAACCATCAAAACCCTAACTTTAACCCTTACCTTAATTGTTTAAAATGTATCCTTTAATTGAGTGACTTCAGAGTCGGGAAGTAAACACCACCCTCTCCACTGAGTCAACCAAACCAGTACAGTTTTTTCCTTCAGGGCTGATCTGCATGAGTAAAATACCCAACTCCAAGCAAATTATGCAATTGCCTTCCATTTGTGGGACTGTTAAATTTCCCACATATTGCTTAAGAGCTCTGTTTTCTGAAGAGGATGGGAAGACGAAGTGGAGTAACTAATGCATCTTAAATCCATGAGACAGGTATGTGTGTTTTGGGATGTGTTTTGCTCATGCCTTTGTGTTCACTTCTCACACTGTTCACTCTATTCTCAGGAGTTTCCCTGTTCCCATGACAACATCAAGGTCACCCTCCAGATCTCACAGTCTGATTTGAATGAGCAATCACCACTGGTAGTAAAAGAATATGGCAGCAATCACTCAATATGATTGTGTGATCGCTCAATAACAACATTAATCGCTTTCTGATTATACTCTTCAGAGGAGCAAAATGGAGGGAGACCTGAAGGCTGAACACTGCAAGGGCATCTAAATCCCTGAAGAGGTTAAGTGGAAAGAAAATCTTAGCACTGGAATTTTTTTATTTCATGCGCAGTACTAGGATGAACTAAATATTCTGAAGTGATGCCTTTCTTAATTAAACATGGAGGGACCCTACCTGTTTATGTCAAGTTTAAAAGTTACCTTTCATTGCAAATGAAACTTTTTGCAATGGAATCAGCAGAATGTCTTAAACACTGATTGGGTAATGAAATACTGAAAGCAATGCGCCTACGATCGTGTTAGATTGCTGACCCAATGTTAAGTATTGTCTAACATAGAAAGGATTTTAAAATCAGAATAGAGGTACTCTGAATCATCCGAAGTGGTTCTTCAATCACATGTTTCTTATTACAGTGACAGACGAGAGTTTATATATAAACATCTTTGGTTTATATTTAATCCTCAAGACGCTCATTTTAGGATAAAATATTATAGAATAAAACACTTCTTGGAGTTTCAGCACATGTAAAAAAAACAGGCAACCTCAGAGCAGACTTTCTAACAGTGCAATTGAAATAAAACCATTACTATGTGGTGGGAGGGTCAAGAGACGATATATGTCAGGATGAATGGCTTGGGTAGCTATGGAAGGTTTATGTGTAGCTTAATGTTAGAATGGGGCAGTTGTTGCTACTCTTTGTGCAACCACGGTCCTGTGGAACATGCAAGCTTCACCTGGGAGCTGGTGGAGTGGGTGGAGTGGGTGGAGTGGGCACAGGGGCAGCGTGACGTGGGGGAATTTGGCTGCAGCATTTTGTAGAAGTTGTGAAAGTTTGATGTAATGAGCAGGGAGCCCTACCCAATAGTGGAACTGCAAGGGTCCATACATTTTCCGACTTCTTCAGTCATGTACCATATCATTCAAATGTTTGTGGTCTCTTAGAAATGTCCTTGATTTTGAAAGAAAGCCATTTTTTGTCCATTAAAATTACATAAAATTGATCACAAATACAGTTAATGACTATTGTAGCTGGAAACGGATGATATTTAATGGAATATCTGCATAGGCATACAGAGGCCCATTATCACCCAACATCAGTCCTGTGTTCCAGTGGCAGGTTGTGTTTGCTAATCCAAGTTTATTATTTTCAAAAGGCTACGTGATCAGTAGAAAACCCTTTTGCAATTATGTTAGTGCAGCTAAAAAGTGTTAATTAAGTGCTGATTAAAGAAGCAATAAAACTGGCCTTTAGACTAGATGAGTATCTGAAGCATCAGCAATTGTAGGTTCGATTCCCGGCTCAAAATAGCCAGAAACAAAGAACTTTCTACTGAAATTCATAAAGTCTATTCTTGTTCTGAGAAATGAAGGCTATTCCATGTGAGAAACTGTCAAGTACTAGTAGTAGTCCCTTCACAGAACAGCACAAACTGGCTCTAACCAGAATAGAAAGAGGAGTGGGAGGCCCTGGGGCACAACTGAGCAAGAGGACAAATACATTAGTATCTAGTTTGAGAAACAGACACCTCACAGGCCCCCAACTGGCAGCTTCATTAAATAGCACCCGCAAAACAACCAGTCTCAATGTCAACAGCAAAGAAGTGACCCTGGAATTCGGGCATTTTTTTCCCAGTATTCCTCTGTCTGTGTTCTTTTGCCCATCTTAATCTTTTCTTTTTATTGGCCAGTCTGAGATATGACTATCTTTGCAACTCTGCCTAGAAGGCCAGCATCCTGGAGTGACCCCATACTTTTGAACGGTAGTGTACATAATGTTAAATGCAGCTGTTTTGCATTGAGGTGTTATGGATTATGATGAATGGATATCAAAAATATTAGGCAAATTGATAAACGATACAAAAACAATACATTTCCAACATGTCATGGCAGAAGTAAATTCAGCATCCCTCAGTGTTTGCTGTCAAATCACCTGCCAAACTGGCAAAATATTTACTACAATCAATCTGTAGACGCTTTACAGAATATATACAGACTATCTACATAACATCAATAACATTTCAATTTACTATTGTGATGAAAATCCACCAAGTAGAACTCTTTTGAAGTAGGTACAGAGTATCGACCTTAACCCTTATCCTATCTCTAACCTTAACCCTTTCACTAACCCTTACACTAACACTTATTCTAAACCTAACCTGACTCTAAACCTTAGCAAGCATTTACTTTTTATTGACAATTTGTTAATAGTATGAGTATCTGTAGCACATCTACAGATGGTAATTTTGACTATCCAAATAAAGCGTAACCAAAAACAATAATAAATTGTTGAACATTCTGTAATAGGCAGGACCTGAAATTTTGTTACACTGTTTAGAATCTTCAATGAGAGGCAACAAACTTAAATGTATTTTATAAAGAACCTTTTGTATCAGCAGATATCAAGAAGTGGTTTTACAGAAAGGTTGAGACCCAGGATGTCACATAGAGTGGAGGATCCATGTCAGTTGGCCATTTCTCTTCCGGCTGTGTCAGTCCGAGATAAGAATACGTTATCTTTTAAGGCCACATCACCATAAAGATATTTAAATGTTCCAATGACCAGAAGGTGGACAGGGAATGTTAGGGGTGGACAGGGACAG